>OV049874.1:25000-27500 GCA_920104075.1 Melanargia galathea | reverse complement strand
TTAGGTTAGGTTAGGTTAGGTTAGGTTAGGTTAGGTTAGGTTAGGTTAGGTTAGGTTAGGTTAGGTTAGGTTAGGTTAGGTTAGGTTAGGTTAGGTTAGGTTAGGTTAGGTTAGGTTAGGTTAGGTTAGGTTAGGTTAGGTTAGGTTAGGTTAGGTTAGGTTAGGTTAGGTTAGGTTAGGTTAGGTTAGGTTAGGTTAGGTTAGGTTAGGTTAGGTTAGGTTAGGTTAGGTTAGGTTAGGTTAGGTTAGGTTAGGTTAGGTTAGGTTAGGTTAGGTTAGGTTAGGTTAGGTTAGGTTAGGTTAGGTTAGGTTAGGTTAGGTTAGGTTAGGTTAGGTTAGGTTAGGTTAGGTTAGGTTAGGTTAGGTTAGGTTAGGTTAGGTTAGGTTAGGTTAGGTTAGGTTAGGTTAGGTTAGGTTAGGTTAGGTTAGGTTAGGTTAGGTTAGGTTAGGTTAGGTTAGGTTAGGTTAGGTTAGGTTAGGTTAGGTTAGGTTAGGTTAGGTTAGGTTAGGTTAGGTTAGGTTAGGTTAGGTTAGGTTAGGTTAGGTTAGGTTAGGTTAGGTTAGGTTAGGTTAGGTTAGGTTAGGTTAGGTTAGGTTAGGTTAGGTTAGGTTAGGTTAGGTTAGGTTAGGTTAGGTTAGGTTAGGTTAGGTTAGGTTAGGTTAGGTTAGGTTAGGTTAGGTTAGGTTAGGTTAGGTTAGGTTAGGTTAGGTTAGGTTAGGTTAGGTTAGGTTAGGTTAGGTTAGGTTAGGTTAGGTTAGGTTAGGTTAGGTTAGGTTAGGTTAGGTTAGGTTAGGTTAGGTTAGGTTAGGTTAGGTTAGGTTAGGTTAGGTTAGGTTAGGTTAGGTTAGGTTAGGTTAGGTTAGGTTAGGTTAGGTTAGGTTAGGTTAGGTTAGGTTAGGTTAGGTTAGGTTAGGTTAGGTTAGGTTAGGTTAGGTTAGGTTAGGTTAGGTTAGGTTAGGTTAGGTTAGGTTAGGTTAGGTTAGGTTAGGTTAGGTTAGGTTAGGTTAGGTTAGGTTAGGTTAGGTTAGGTTAGGTTAGGTTAGGTTAGGTTAGGTTAGGTTAGGTTAGGTTAGGTTAGGTTAGGTTAGGTTAGGTTAGGTTAGGTTAGGTTAGGTTAGGTTAGGTTAGGTTAGGTTAGGTTAGGTTAGGTTAGGTTAGGTTAGGTTAGGTTAGGTTAGGTTAGGTTAGGTTAGGTTAGGTTAGGTTAGGTTAGGTTAGGTTAGGTTAGGTTAGGTTAGGTTAGGTTAGGTTAGGTTAGGTTAGGTTAGGTTAGGTTAGGTTAGGTTAGGTTAGGTTAGGTTAGGTTAGGTTAGGTTAGGTTAGGTTAGGTTAGGTTAGGTTAGGTTAGGTTAGGTTAGGTTAGGTTAGGTTAGGTTAGGTTAGGTTAGGTTAGGTTAGGTTAGGTTAGGTTAGGTTAGGTTAGGTTAGGTTAGGTTAGGTTAGGTTAGGTTAGGTTAGGTTAGGTTAGGTTAGGTTAGGTTAGGTTAGGTTAGGTTAGGTTAGGTTAGGTTAGGTTAGGTTAGGTTAGGTTAGGTTAGGTTAGGTTAGGTTAGGTTAGGTTAGGTTAGGTTAGGTTAGGTTAGGTTAGGTTAGGTTAGGTTAGGTTAGGTTAGGTTAGGTTAGGTTAGGTTAGGTTAGGTTAGGTTAGGTTAGGTTAGGTTAGGTTAGGTTAGGTTAGGTTAGGTTAGGTTAGGTTAGGTTAGGTTAGGTTAGGTTAGGTTAGGTTAGGTTAGGTTAGGTTAGGTTAGGTTAGGTTAGGTTAGGTTAGGTTAGGTTAGGTTAGGTTAGGTTAGGTTAGGTTAGGTTAGGTTAGGTTAGGTTAGGTTAGGTTAGGTTAGGTTAGGTTAGGTTAGGTTAGGTTAGGTTAGGTTAGGTTAGGTTAGGTTAGGTTAGGTTAGGTTAGGTTAGGTTAGGTTAGGTTAGGTTAGGTTAGGTTAGGTTAGGTTAGGTTAGGTTAGGTTAGGTTAGGTTAGGTTAGGTTAGGTTAGGTTAGGTTAGGTTAGGTTAGGTTAGGTTAGGTTAGGTTAGGTTAGGTTAGGTTAGGTTAGGTTAGGTTAGGTTAGGTTAGGTTAGGTTAGGTTAGGTTAGGTTAGGTTAGGTTAGGTTAGGTTAGGTTAGGTTAGGTTAGGTTAGGTTAGGTTAGGTTAGGTTAGGTTAGGTTAGGTTAGGTTAGGTTAGGTTAGGTTAGGTTAGGTTAGGTTAGGTTAGGTTAGGTTAGGTTAGGTTAGGTTAGGTTAGGTTAGGTTAGGTTAGGTTAGGTTAGGTTAGGTTAGGTTAGGTTAGGTTAGGTTAGGTTAGGTTAGGTTAGGTTAGGTTAGGTTAGGTTAGGTTAGGTTAGGTTAGGTTAGGTTAGGTTAGGTTAGGTTAGGTTAGGTTAGGTTAGGTTAGGTTAGGTTAGGTTAGGTTAGGTTAGGTTAGGTTAGGTTAGGTTAGGTTAGGTTAGGTTAGGTTAGGTTAGGTTAGGTTAGGTTAGGTTAGGTTAGGTTAGGTTAGGTTAGG
>OV049874.1:17500-20000 GCA_920104075.1 Melanargia galathea | reverse complement strand
CATGTGAATTAAAAGTAAGTTTCGCGTCAATCGTGAGCCCCAAAATTTTGATCTCGCTAGACATTTCAACGTCGATCCCGCCCATGGTCAGGATCGGGGAGTCATATTTAAGCCTGTTCGTTATCACCATTGCTTTGGTCTTTTGTGGTGCGAACTTAAGCTTATTACGTACTCCCCAATCCCGGACATGGGCCAGAGCGGCGTTGGCCTGTCTTGAGACCTCCAGCCCCGTGTCACCGTCCAGGACGAGGACGACGTCGTCGGCAAAAGCCTGACAGTAGTCGCCTCGTTTCTCCAGACTTTTCAGCAGTGGATCCAGCAGGAGATTCCACAGGACCGGGCCCCCAATGGATCCTTGTACGCACCCTTTGCTGGTGCTTTTCGCGTATTCCACTCCCGCATACCTTACCCTGACTTTGCGGTCCTGGAGATAGCTGTCTATAATTCTTCGGATGTTAACTGGACATCTTTCCTCAGCCAGTCGGACTCTGATAGCCGGCCACCAAGCACTATCGAAGGCTCCCTCTATGTCCAGCGATATAATTGTGATAATCTTCTTCTGTTTTAACTTACAATTTATATATCGCATTAGGTCATAGAGAGAGTCTTCGGTGCTTTTCTGTGGCATGAATCCGTACTGGGGTTAGGTTAGGTTAGGTTAGGTTAGGTTAGGTTAGGTTAGGTTAGGTTAGGTTAGGTTAGGTTAGGTTAGGTTAGGTTAGGTTAGGTTAGGTTAGGTTAGGTTAGGTTAGGTTAGGTTAGGTTAGGTTAGGTTAGGTTAGGTTAGGTTAGGTTAGGTTAGGTTAGGTTAGGTTAGGTTAGGTTAGGTTAGGTTAGGTTAGGTTAGGTTAGGTTAGGTTAGGTTAGGTTAGGTTAGGTTAGGTTAGGTTAGGTTAGGTTAGGTTAGGTTAGGTTAGGTTAGGTTAGGTTAGGTTAGGTTAGGTTAGGTTAGGTTAGGTTAGGTTAGGTTAGGTTAGGTTAGGTTAGGTTAGGTTAGGTTAGGTTAGGTTAGGTTAGGTTAGGTTAGGTTAGGTTAGGTTAGGTTAGGTTAGGTTAGGTTAGGTTAGGTTAGGTTAGGTTAGGTTAGGTTAGGTTAGGTTAGGTTAGGTTAGGTTAGGTTAGGTTAGGTTAGGTTAGGTTAGGTTAGGTTAGGTTAGGTTAGGTTAGGTTAGGTTAGGTTAGGTTAGGTTAGGTTAGGTTAGGTTAGGTTAGGTTAGGTTAGGTTAGGTTAGGTTAGGTTAGGTTAGGTTAGGTTAGGTTAGGTTAGGTTAGGTTAGGTTAGGTTAGGTTAGGTTAGGTTAGGTTAGGTTAGGTTAGGTTAGGTTAGGTTAGGTTAGGTTAGGTTAGGTTAGGTTAGGTTAGGTTAGGTTAGGTTAGGTTAGGTTAGGTTAGGTTAGGTTAGGTTAGGTTAGGTTAGGTTAGGTTAGGTTAGGTTAGGTTAGGTTAGGTTAGGTTAGGTTAGGTTAGGTTAGGTTAGGTTAGGTTAGGTTAGGTTAGGTTAGGTTAGGTTAGGTTAGGTTAGGTTAGGTTAGGTTAGGTTAGGTTAGGTTAGGTTAGGTTAGGTTAGGTTAGGTTAGGTTAGGTTAGGTTAGGTTAGGTTAGGTTAGGTTAGGTTAGGTTAGGTTAGGTTAGGTTAGGTTAGGTTAGGTTAGGTTAGGTTAGGTTAGGTTAGGTTAGGTTAGGTTAGGTTAGGTTAGGTTAGGTTAGGTTAGGTTAGGTTAGGTTAGGTTAGGTTAGGTTAGGTTAGGTTAGGTTAGGTTAGGTTAGGTTAGGTTAGGTTAGGTTAGGTTAGGTTAGGTTAGGTTAGGTTAGGTTAGGTTAGGTTAGGTTAGGTTAGGTTAGGTTAGGTTAGGTTAGGTTAGGTTAGGTTAGGTTAGGTTAGGTTAGGTTAGGTTAGGTTAGGTTAGGTTAGGTTAGGTTAGGTTAGGTTAGGTTAGGTTAGGTTAGGTTAGGTTAGGTTAGGTTAGGTTAGGTTAGGTTAGGTTAGGTTAGGTTAGGTTAGGTTAGGTTAGGTTAGGTTAGGTTAGGTTAGGTTAGGTTAGGTTAGGTTAGGTTAGGTTAGGTTAGGTTAGGTTAGGTTAGGTTAGGTTAGGTTAGGTTAGGTTAGGTTAGGTTAGGTTAGGTTAGGTTAGGTTAGGTTAGGTTAGGTTAGGTTAGGTTAGGTTAGGTTAGGTTAGGTTAGGTTAGGTTAGGTTAGGTTAGGTTAGGTTAGGTTAGGTTAGGTTAGGTTAGGTTAGGTTAGGTTAGGTTAGGTTAGGTTAGGTTAGGTTAGGTTAGGTTAGGTTAGGTTAGGTTAGGTTAGGTTAGGTTAGGTTAGGTTAGGTTAGGTTAGGTTAGGTTAGGTTAGGTTAGGTTAGGTTAGGTTAGGTTAGGTTAGGTTAGGTTAGGTTAGGTTAGGTTAGGTTAGGTTAGGTTAGGTTAGGTTAGGTTAGGTTAGGTTAGGTTAGGTTAGGTTAGGTTAGGTTAGGTTAGGTTAGGTTAGGTTAGGTTAGGTTAGGTT
>OV049874.1:0-12500 GCA_920104075.1 Melanargia galathea | reverse complement strand
GTTAGGTTAGGTTAGGTTAGGTTAGGTTAGGTTAGGTTAGGTTAGGTTAGGTTAGGTTAGGTTAGGTTAGGTTAGGTTAGGTTAGGTTAGGTTAGGTTAGGTTAGGTTAGGTTAGGTTAGGTTAGGTTAGGTTAGGTTAGGTTAGGTTAGGTTAGGTTAGGTTAGGTTAGGTTAGGTTAGGTTAGGTTAGGTTAGGTTAGGTTAGGTTAGGTTAGGTTAGGTTAGGTTAGGTTAGGTTAGGTTAGGTTAGGTTAGGTTAGGTTAGGTTAGGTTAGGTTAGGTTAGGTTAGGTTAGGTTAGGTTAGGTTAGGTTAGGTTAGGTTAGGTTAGGTTAGGTTAGGTTAGGTTAGGTTAGGTTAGGTTAGGTTAGGTTAGGTTAGGTTAGGTTAGGTTAGGTTAGGTTAGGTTAGGTTAGGTTAGGTTAGGTTAGGTTAGGTTAGGTTAGGTTAGGTTAGGTTAGGTTAGGTTAGGTTAGGTTAGGTTAGGTTAGGTTAGGTTAGGTTAGGTTAGGTTAGGTTAGGTTAGGTTAGGTTAGGTTAGGTTAGGTTAGGTTAGGTTAGGTTAGGTTAGGTTAGGTTAGGTTAGGTTAGGTTAGGTTAGGTTAGGTTAGGTTAGGTTAGGTTAGGTTAGGTTAGGTTAGGTTAGGTTAGGTTAGGTTAGGTTAGGTTAGGTTAGGTTAGGTTAGGTTAGGTTAGGTTAGGTTAGGTTAGGTTAGGTTAGGTTAGGTTAGGTTAGGTTAGGTTAGGTTAGGTTAGGTTAGGTTAGGTTAGGTTAGGTTAGGTTAGGTTAGGTTAGGTTAGGTTAGGTTAGGTTAGGTTAGGTTAGGTTAGGTTAGGTTAGGTTAGGTTAGGTTAGGTTAGGTTAGGTTAGGTTAGGTTAGGTTAGGTTAGGTTAGGTTAGGTTAGGTTAGGTTAGGTTAGGTTAGGTTAGGTTAGGTTAGGTTAGGTTAGGTTAGGTTAGGTTAGGTTAGGTTAGGTTAGGTTAGGTTAGGTTAGGTTAGGTTAGGTTAGGTTAGGTTAGGTTAGGTTAGGTTAGGTTAGGTTAGGTTAGGTTAGGTTAGGTTAGGTTAGGTTAGGTTAGGTTAGGTTAGGTTAGGTTAGGTTAGGTTAGGTTAGGTTAGGTTAGGTTAGGTTAGGTTAGGTTAGGTTAGGTTAGGTTAGGTTAGGTTAGGTTAGGTTAGGTTAGGTTAGGTTAGGTTAGGTTAGGTTAGGTTAGGTTAGGTTAGGTTAGGTTAGGTTAGGTTAGGTTAGGTTAGGTTAGGTTAGGTTAGGTTAGGTTAGGTTAGGTTAGGTTAGGTTAGGTTAGGTTAGGTTAGGTTAGGTTAGGTTAGGTTAGGTTAGGTTAGGTTAGGTTAGGTTAGGTTAGGTTAGGTTAGGTTAGGTTAGGTTAGGTTAGGTTAGGTTAGGTTAGGTTAGGTTAGGTTAGGTTAGGTTAGGTTAGGTTAGGTTAGGTTAGGTTAGGTTAGGTTAGGTTAGGTTAGGTTAGGTTAGGTTAGGTTAGGTTAGGTTAGGTTAGGTTAGGTTAGGTTAGGTTAGGTTAGGTTAGGTTAGGTTAGGTTAGGTTAGGTTAGGTTAGGTTAGGTTAGGTTAGGTTAGGTTAGGTTAGGTTAGGTTAGGTTAGGTTAGGTTAGGTTAGGTGAGGTTAGGTTAGGTTAGGTTAGGTTAGGTTAGGTTAGGTTAGGTTAGGTTAGGTTAGGTTAGGTTAGGTTAGGTTAGGTTAGGTTAGGTTAGGTTAGGTTAGGTTAGGTTAGGTTAGGTTAGGTTAGGTTAGGTTAGGTTAGGTTAGGTTAGGTTAGGTTAGGTTAGGTTAGGTTAGGTTAGGTTAGGTTAGGTTAGGTTAGGTTAGGTTAGGTTAGGTTAGGTTAGGTTAGGTTAGGTTAGGTTAGGTTAGGTTAGGTTAGGTTAGGTTAGGTTAGGTTAGGTTAGGTTAGGTTAGGTTAGGTTAGGTTAGGTTAGGTTAGGTTAGGTTAGGTTAGGTTAGGTTAGGTTAGGTTAGGTTAGGTTAGGTTAGGTTAGGTTAGGTTAGGTTAGGTTAGGTTAGGTTAGGTTAGGTTAGGTTAGGTTAGGTTAGGTTAGGTTAGGTTAGGTTAGGTTAGGTTAGGTTAGGTTAGGTTAGGTTAGGTTAGGTTAGGTTAGGTTAGGTTAGGTTAGGTTAGGTTAGGTTAGGTTAGGTTAGGTTAGGTTAGGTTAGGTTAGGTTAGGTTAGGTTAGGTTAGGTTAGGTTAGGTTAGGTTAGGTTAGGTTAGGTTAGGTTAGGTTAGGTTAGGTTAGGTTAGGTTAGGTTAGGTTAGGTTAGGTTAGGTTAGGTTAGGTTAGGTTAGGTTAGGTGAGGTTAGGTTAGGTTAGGTTAGGTTAGGTTAGGTTAGGTTAGGTTAGGTTAGGTTAGGTTAGGTTAGGTTAGGTTAGGTTAGGTTAGGTTAGGTTAGGTTAGGTTAGGTTAGGTTAGGTTAGGTTAGGTTAGGTTAGGTTAGGTTAGGTTAGGTTAGGTTAGGTTAGGTTAGGTTAGGTTAGGTTAGGTTAGGTTAGGTTAGGTTAGGTTAGGTTAGGTTAGGTTAGGTTAGGTTAGGTTAGGTTAGGTTAGGTTAGGTTAGGTTAGGTTAGGTTAGGTTAGGTTAGGTTAGGTTAGGTTAGGTTAGGTTAGGTTAGGTTAGGTGAGGTTAGGTTAGGTTAGGTTAGGTTAGGTTAGGTTAGGTTAGGTGAGGTTAGGTTAGGTTAGGTTAGGTTAGGTTAGGTTAGGTTAGGTTAGGTTAGGTTAGGTTAGGTTAGGTTAGGTTAGGTTAGGTTAGGTTAGGTTAGGTTAGGTTAGGTTAGGTTAGGTTAGGTTAGGTTAGGTTAGGTTAGGTTAGGTTAGGTTAGGTTAGGTTAGGTTAGGTTAGGTTAGGTTAGGTTAGGTTAGGTTAGGTTAGGTTAGGTTAGGTTAGGTTAGGTTAGGTTAGGTTAGGTTAGGTTAGGTTAGGTTAGGTTAGGTTAGGTTAGGTTAGGTTAGGTTAGGTTAGGTTAGGTTAGGTTAGGTTAGGTTAGGTTAGGTTAGGTTAGGTTAGGTTAGGTTAGGTTAGGTTAGGTTAGGTTAGGTTAGGTTAGGTTAGGTTAGGTTAGGTTAGGTTAGGTTAGGTTAGGTTAGGTTAGGTTAGGTTAGGTTAGGTTAGGTTAGGTTAGGTTAGGTTAGGTTAGGTTAGGTTAGGTTAGGTTAGGTTAGGTTAGGTTAGGTTAGGTTAGGTTAGGTTAGGTTAGGTTAGGTTAGGTTAGGTTAGGTTAGGTTAGGTTAGGTTAGGTTAGGTTAGGTTAGGTTAGGTTAGGTTAGGTTAGGTTAGGTTAGGTTAGGTTAGGTTAGGTTAGGTTAGGTTAGGTTAGGTTAGGTTAGGTTAGGTTAGGTTAGGTTAGGTTAGGTTAGGTTAGGTTAGGTTAGGTTAGGTTAGGTTAGGTTAGGTTAGGTTAGGTTAGGTTAGGTTAGGTTAGGTTAGGTTAGGTTAGGTTAGGTTAGGTTAGGTTAGGTTAGGTTAGGTTAGGTTAGGTTAGGTTAGGTTAGGTTAGGTTAGGTTAGGTTAGGTTATTGGGTTATTGTAATAGGTTACACGTTTCTTGTCATGTCATAGACAAACATCTCTCATCTACTACTACTACTAATTTGTATACACACATGTATACATATATATGCATAGTGACGTATTGTTATATCCATACATACATCACATACATCATAACACAACGTGACAAACAAACCAATAGATAAATATATCACAGTAACGTCATACAATATACATACATTAAACATACATGACACATCACCAACACACATCATGACGTACATCATACCATACCACACCACGACAACCCGACCCTACAACCCAAGAAGGGGGTGAAGAGATTTGAGGAGTGACGTCATAAATGAGTAAATAAGGAATGAGTGGCTTATTACTGAGATATAAGGGCGAAAATGGTATCAAACGAAAGGAGAATAATAGACGCTGAATCACAATATGACATTGGAACAAGATGATACGTGTTCAGCATAGCACTGCAAAATAACAAATGAATGAGTAAATACGCAATAACTTGCGCAATACCGAGAATATAAAAACGAGAGCGGGCTCAAACGAGAGCATAAATGGCAAAGCAACCGGACGAGCAACGCGGATTAGTGCTACCAGGATACAAGTACTTGGGACCAGGAAATTCGTTAAACAGAGGAGTTCCAGTGAATCAGTTGGACGCTGCAGCGAAGAAACACGACGAACAGTATCATAAGATTACAGAGTACTTTAGAAAAACAAAGAACCGGAAGAGATTTGAAGAGCAAATACAAGAAGCAGACGAAGAGTTTATCGAAGAAGTAGCGACACACGCACCCGAGAGCACATACGACGGAATAGCAAAGTGGTTAGCGTACGGAGGAATAGGAACAAAAAAAATACTCGAAAAATACATAGGAGTGATATATCCGCGAGTGAGCGAACAAGATAAAGACGGAAGCATGGAAGTACCGGCGAATACAAACTCAATAATCGGCGGAGGAGTCCAAAATAATAGGCACATACACAGTTTTGAATTTAGAAAAAAATTTACATTCGCACTAACATCGACAAAAGCCGAATACACAAAATCTGCAACTGACGTAACGTACACTACGTACATTCACAGTCTTCCGTGGCAAAATATATTTTTTTATCTAACCGAAAAGGAATACGATGACATGACAAGAGTATTTCACACGGCCAAAGTTACCAAAGTAGGAATCAAAATAACAAACTTAGGTAACAGAACGCCATTCTTGACTGCGACAAGCGCGGTAAATTATGCAAACGCAAATTCGCAAACGACGATAGGCATATGGGAAAATATGGAATCAATGGCACCGGTTAGAATGGGAAAATCAATAACGCCGACCACACTATACGGAAGAACGTTGGAAAGACTACCAGATGGAACGTCACAAGATCCGGATCACAGCACGGCTCAAGCTAAAATCATGGACAATAGAATAACATATAATTTCAAATTGAACGGTATAAATAAACACTTTCATCTTCCTCCGCTGATAATGGAATCAACGAAACTATTCAACGCGACAAACTCGATAGGTCCGATATACGAAAAAGAATACAACGTACACGATGGTACTTTTCATTCGGCAAACGAAGGTTTCGAAAATGGCGAAGTGATAATCCGAAACACGGCAAACGCACACTTGCTGAACACGAGCAACGCAAGCATGAGAGAAGTATCATACGGCAAACATAACACAAAACCATACAACGAAGCGACAATCGATAACTTGACGATAGGCGGACTATACACAAACGCAAACAACGACTTTGTAGGTAGCATAGGAGTAGGAATAGTACCACTGTTGAACAAGGATGGATCGTTGGAAGACGCAATACTAAACATCATGGTGGAAACATACATACACTTGGAATGCACGTCGCACGGAACAAACCTGCTGATGGGAAAATTCGACAAACCTCAACCGAACACTCTATACACTGGACTGACAATAAATAGCGTAAAATGGAATTCAAAATACGCAGTAGCGGGAGCTCCGGCCGTCGAGTAGGTAATAAAATATTAATAAAACAAGATATATATATATTTTAAAATAAAATTAATAAATAATGTTGTACACAGTTCCGGAACAATAGCGACACCAATGGACGTATCGCACGACGAAGAACCTGAACCTGCACCTGCACCAACACCTCGACCAGCACCACAGCCTGCGCCTCAATCGAAACCTACACAGAAGCCTACAGCACCAGAACCTCAACCAGGACCCTCGAGACCGAGAAAACGACCGGCACCAGAAAGAGAAGAAGCACCTAAAAGACAGAAAAAATGGTACGACGACGGCGAAATCATAACGATAGACGGCCAAGAATACACGGTAGTCAGAGCGGAAAAAATTCCAAAACAATTCAGATTAAAAGCAGATTTAACAGACCAAGAAAAATTAACCATGGCAGCAATAAACGAACAAACAAGAAGAGATGCAATAAAAAAAGCTGAAGAAGAATCTGGAAAAAAAATCAGATTAACAGGAAAATTTTTAAATTTAGGCATACCCGTAGGAGGATACTACGACGAAAACAACGAACAGCACAGAGCAGCAATACTAAATACGGCAAAACCACCAAAGCGACAAGAACTAGTACCTCCATGGCCACAAACAGCTGTAACTCCGCAACCTCAAGAACCAGTAGCTGAAAGACCACCGTTATTAGAAATACTAAAACCACGAGAACCACCAAAGACGTCAAAACCGGTCATTCCAAGACCACCACAACAAGAATCATCAAAACCACAAGAACCGCCAAAAACACCAGAACCACCAAAGACACCAGAGCCAGTACCGAATCTACCCCACGAAAGAGAAGGAACAGTTCATATAGGACTTGGTCCAAAACAAGAACAAATACTGAAGATAAAATTTAAGGGATACAACTTCAGAATATTACTGACACAAAACGACTACACTGGATCAAGTCTAGACGCTACAATAAAAGTTAAAAAAATACCAAGACATCAAGAACCATACATATACATCGAAGGAAAAAACCACGCGGTCCTATGGTCAGAAATCAACATACAATTAAAAGACCTGACACAAGCAGAAAGACATCAAGTATATAATGCAGCGGTCAATGCCGAAAGAGCTTATGAATATGGTAGACTTTAAAATAATAATAAATAAATATTATATAAAAAACATTGTTTCATTTCACACCGTAAAAGGTCATGTACAAAATAAGAAATGACTCACGCCGTACAAAGTAAACAAGGTAATAAATAAAATAAATATACAGTAATGGGCAATAAATAAGCTAATTTTAACCATCGTACACAATAACAACATAAAGATGTCAAAAAAACGTAAACAAAATGAATCACCGGGCAACATGCCAAAAAATAAGAAAAGAGATCAACTACGAGTATATAAAACCGGCACGCGGAGCGAATATTCACAGTAATGAATCAGAAGCAAATTATTATGACAACATAACGAACACAGACATAGCGAAGGAAATCAAGAATAAAAAAGTAAACGAAGCAAACACCGAAAAAGAGCTAAATAAGTTGACATTAATTTATTAATAAACATATATACATACATACATATATCATACATACATATATCATACATACATATATCATACATACATACATACATAAATACATAATAACACATAAAATAAATAATAATACAAATAAATTATCTCTTACCGGCGTTAAAACTGACATTGTCACTGATAACGTTATTACAAGAATTCATGTTGATATATTGATATAAAGTACTTGTTGAAATACTTCAACTTGTACATGAAGTACAGAGCAAGAATGAATAAAATGTTAAAGAAAATGAATACTTATAACAAATAAACTCAACAACAAGACAATAAATTAAAATTACGGTGGTTGGGAATCGTGCCAAAACAAACAAGATGAGTAACCGGGCACACTGCCAAGAAAGATGTCAACAAGATAATAAACAAAATAATTAATAAGGGGTGTGTGCCAAAGGAACCAGGCATTGTGCCAAAAAAAAAAAACAAAGAAAGTAAAGAGGCCAATTCGAAAAGAAAAATTGTGGAATACACATAATTTTAATTTGTAAAATAGCATAACAACATTGTAATCGATGAATATGAATAAATGAATTTTAAATATTTTTTATATATTTTTTTTCCACCTTAAAAGATGATAGAGAGAAGCGAGTTAGATTAATTTGAGGTTGAATAGAGTTAGATGGAATAGAGTTAGATAAATATAGTGAAATGGAATAGAGTTTGGTAGAATAAAGTAAGGTTCATATAAGTTGATAAAATTCAATACATAAGACTTGGTAGATATAAAATACAATACCATAACAACCACACCATCCTTTATATAATTATATTATATAATATATATATATATATATATATATATAGATGTTAGGTTGTATAGTGAGGGTGAGGTATATATATATATATATTAAAGTTAGGTATATGGAATTAGGTTGATACCCTAACACAATACCCTAACAACCACACCATCTTTTATAGAAAATATTATATATATATATATATATATATATAGATGTTAGGTTGGTTAGGTTAGGTTAGGTTAGGTTAGGTTAGGTTAGGTTAGGTTAGGTTAGGTTAGGTTAGGTTAGGTTAGGTTAGGTTAGGTTAGGTTAGGTTAGGTTAGGTTAGGTTAGGTTAGGTTAGGTTAGGTTAGGTTAGGTTAGGTTAGGTTAGGTTAGGTTAGGTTAGGTTAGGTTAGGTTAGGTTAGGTTAGGTTAGGTTAGGTTAGGTTAGGTTAGGTTATTGGGTTATTGTAATAGGTTACACGTTTCTTGTCATGTCATAGACAAACATCTCTCATCTACTACTACTACTAATTTGTATACACACATGTATACATATATATGCATAGTGACGTATTGTTATATCCATACATACATCACATACATCATAACACAACGTGACAAACAAACCACTCATGTAGATAAATATATCACAGTAACGTCATACAATATACATACATTAAACATACATGACACATCACCAACACACATCATGACGTACATCATACCATACCACACCACGACAACCCGACCCTACAACCCAAGAAGGGGGTGAAGAGATTTGAGGAGTGACGTCATAAATGAGTAAATAAGGAATGAGTGGCTTATTACTGAGATATAAGGGCGAAAATGGTATCAAACGAAAGGAGAATAATAGACGCTGAATCACAATATGACATTGGAACAAGATGATACGTGTTCAGCATAGCACTGCAAAATAACAAATGAATGAGTAAATACGCAATAACTTGCGCAATACCGAGAATATAAAAACGAGAGCGGGCTCAAACGAGAGCATAAATGGCAAAGCAACCGGACGAGCAACGCGGATTAGTGCTACCAGGATACAAGTACTTGGGACCAGGAAATTCGTTAAACAGAGGAGTTCCAGTGAATCAGTTGGACGCTGCAGCGAAGAAACACGACGAACAGTATCATAAGATTACAGAGTACTTTAGAAAAACAAAGAACCGGAAGAGATTTGAAGAGCAAATACAAGAAGCAGACGAAGAGTTTATCGAAGAAGTAGCGACACACGCACCCGAGAGCACATACGACGGAATAGCAAAGTGGTTAGCGTACGGAGGAATAGGAACAAAAAAAATACTCGAAAAATACATAGGAGTGATATATCCGCGAGTGAGCGAACAAGATAAAGACGGAAGCATGGAAGTACCGGCGAATACAAACTCAATAATCGGCGGAGGAGTCCAAAATAATAGGCACATACACAGTTTTGAATTTAGAAAAAAATTTACATTCGCACTAACATCGACAAAAGCCGAATACACAAAATCTGCAACTGACGTAACGTACACTACGTACATTCACAGTCTTCCGTGGCAAAATATATTTTTTTATCTAACCGAAAAGGAATACGATGACATGACAAGAGTATTTCACACGGCCAAAGTTACCAAAGTAGGAATCAAAATAACAAACTTAGGTAACAGAACGCCATTCTTGACTGCGACAAGCGCGGTAAATTATGCAAACGCAAATTCGCAAACGACGATAGGCATATGGGAAAATATGGAATCAATGGCACCGGTTAGAATGGGAAAATCAATAACGCCGACCACACTATACGGAAGAACGTTGGAAAGACTACCAGATGGAACGTCACAAGATCCGGATCACAGCACGGCTCAAGCTAAAATCATGGACAATAGAATAACATATAATTTCAAATTGAACGGTATAAATAAACACTTTCATCTTCCTCCGCTGATAATGGAATCAACGAAACTATTCAACGCGACAAACTCGATAGGTCCGATATACGAAAAAGAATACAACGTACACGATGGTACTTTTCATTCGGCAAACGAAGGTTTCGAAAATGGCGAAGTGATAATCCGAAACACGGCAAACGCACACTTGCTGAACACGAGCAACGCAAGCATGAGAGAAGTATCATACGGCAAACATAACACAAAACCATACAACGAAGCGACAATCGATAACTTGACGATAGGCGGACTATACACAAACGCAAACAACGACTTTGTAGGTAGCATAGGAGTAGGAATAGTACCACTGTTGAACAAGGATGGATCGTTGGAAGACGCAATACTAAACATCATGGTGGAAACATACATACACTTGGAATGCACGTCGCACGGAACAAACCTGCTGATGGGAAAATTCGACAAACCTCAACCGAACACTCTATACACTGGACTGACAATAAATAGCGTAAAATGGAATTCAAAATACGCAGTAGCGGGAGCTCCGGCCGTCGAGTAGGTAATAAAATATTAATAAAACAAGATATATATATATTTTAAAATAAAATTAATAAATAATGTTGTACACAGTTCCGGAACAATAGCGACACCAATGGACGTATCGCACGACGAAGAACCTGAACCTGCACCTGCACCAACACCTCGACCAGCACCACAGCCTGCGCCTCAATCGAAACCTACACAGAAGCCTACAGCACCAGAACCTCAACCAGGACCCTCGAGACCGAGAAAACGACCGGCACCAGAAAGAGAAGAAGCACCTAAAAGACAGAAAAAATGGTACGACGACGGCGAAATCATAACGATAGACGGCCAAGAATACACGGTAGTCAGAGCGGAAAAAATTCCAAAACAATTCAGATTAAAAGCAGATTTAACAGACCAAGAAAAATTAACCATGGCAGCAATAAACGAACAAACAAGAAGAGATGCAATAAAAAAAGCTGAAGAAGAATCTGGAAAAAAAATCAGATTAACAGGAAAATTTTTAAATTTAGGCATACCCGTAGGAGGATACTACGACGAAAACAACGAACAGCACAGAGCAGCAATACTAAATACGGCAAAACCACCAAAGCGACAAGAACTAGTACCTCCATGTACCGCCATGACATGACAAGAAACGTGTAACCTATTACAATAACCCAATAACCTAACCTAACCTAACCTAACCTAACCTAACCTAACCTAACCTAACCTAACCAACCTAACATCTATATATATATATATATATATATATAATATTTTCTATAAAAGATGGTGTGGTTGTTAGGGTATTGTGTTAGGGTATCAACCTAATTCCATATACCTAACTTTAATATATATATATATATACCTCACCCTCACTATACAACCTAACATCTATATATATATATATATATATATATATTATATAATATAATTATATAAAGGATGGTGTGGTTGTTATGGTATTGTATTTTATATCTACCAAGTCTTATGTATTGAATTTTATCAACTTATATGAACCTTACTTTATTCTACCAAACTCTATTCCATTTCACTATATTTATCTAACTCTATTCCATCTAACTCTATTCAACCTCAAATTAATCTAACTCGCTTCTCTCTATCATCTTTTAAGGTGGAAAAAAAATATATAAAAAATATTTAAAATTCATTTATTCATATTCATCGATTACAATGTTGTTATGCTATTTTACAAATTAAAATTATGTGTATTCCACAATTTTTCTTTTCGAATTGGCCTCTTTACTTTCTTTGTTTTTTTTTTTTGGCACAATGCCTGGTTCCTTTGGCACACACCCCTTATTAATTATTTTGTTTATTATCTTGTTGACATCTTTCTTGGCAGTGTGCCCGGTTACTCATCTTGTTTGTTTTGGCACGATTCCCAACCACCGTAATTTTAATTTATTGTCTTGTTGTTGAGTTTATTTGTTATAAGTATTCATTTTCTTTAACATTTTATTCATTCTTGCTCTGTACTTCATGTACAAGTTGAAGTATTTCAACAAGTACTTTATATCAATATATCAACATGAATTCTTGTAATAACGTTATCAGTGACAATGTCAGTTTTAACGCCGGTAAGAGATAATTTATTTGTATTATTATTTATTTTATGTGTTATTATGTATTTATGTATGTATGTATGTATGATATATGTATGTATGATATATGTATGTATGATATATGTATGTATGTATATATGTTTATTAATAAATTAATGTCAACTTATTTAGCTCTTTTTCGGTGTTTGCTTCGTTTACTTTTTTATTCTTGATTTCCTTCGCTATGTCTGTGTTCGTTATGTTGTCATAATAATTTGCTTCTGATTCATTACTGTGAATATTCGCTCCGCGTGCCGGTTTTATATACTCGTAGTTGATCTCTTTTCTTATTTTTTGGCATGTTGCCCGGTGATTCATTTTGTTTACGTTTTTTTGACATCTTTATGTTGTTATTGTGTACGATGGTTAAAATTAGCTTATTTATTGCCCATTACTGTATATTTATTTTATTTATTACCTTGTTTACTTTGTACGGCGTGAGTCATTTCTTATTTTGTACATGACCTTTTACGGTGTGAAATGAAACAATGTTTTTTATATAATATTTATTTATTATTATTTTAAAGTCTACCATATTCATAAGCTCTTTCGGCATTGACCGCTGCATTATATACTTGATGTCTTTCTGCTTGTG
>OV049873.1:20505320-20517820 GCA_920104075.1 Melanargia galathea | reverse complement strand
CTAACCTAACCTAACCTAACCTAACCTAACCTAACCTAACCTAACCTAACCTAACCTAACCTAACCTAACCTAACCTAACCTAACCTAACCTAACCTAACCTAACCTAACCTAACCTAACCTAACCTAACCTAACCTAACCTAACCTAACCTAACCTAACCTAACCTAACCTAACCTAACCTAACCTAACCTAACCTAACCTAACCTAACCTAACCTAACCTAACCTAACCTAACCTAACCTAACCTAACCTAACCTAACCTAACCTAACCTAACCTAACCTAACCTAACCTAACCTAACCTAACCTAACCTAACCTAACCTAACCTAACCTAACCTAACCTAACCTAACCTAACCTAACCTAACCTAACCTAACCTAACCTAACCTAACCTAACCTAACCTAACCTAACCTAACCTAACCTAACCTAACCTAACCTAACCTAACCTAACCTAACCTAACCTAACCTAACCTAACCTAACCTAACCTAACCTAACCTAACCTAACCTAACCTAACCTAACCTAACCTAACCTAACCTAACCTAACCTAACCTAACCTAACCTAACCTAACCTAACCTAACCTAACCTAACCTAACCTAACCTAACCTAACCTAACCTAACCTAACCTAACCTAACCTAACCTAACCTAACCTAACCTAACCTAACCTAACCTAACCTAACCTAACCTAACCTAACCTAACCTAACCTAACCTAACCTAACCTAACCTAACCTAACCTAACCTAACCTAACCTAACCTAACCTAACCTAACCTAACCTAACCTAACCTAACCTAACCTAACCTAACCTAACCTAACCTAACCTAACCTAACCTAACCTAACCTAACCTAACCTAACCTAACCTAACCTAACCTAACCTAACCTAACCTAACCTAACCTAACCTAACCTAACCTAACCTAACCTAACCTAACCTAACCTAACCTAACCTAACCTAACCTAACCTAACCTAACCTAACCTAACCTAACCTAACCTAACCTAACCTAACCTAACCTAACCTAACCTAACCTAACCTAACCTAACCTAACCTAACCTAACCTAACCTAACCTAACCTAACCTAACCTAACCTAACCTAACCTAACCTAACCTAACCTAACCTAACCTAACCTAACCTAACCTAACCTAACCTAACCTAACCTAACCTAACCTAACCTAACCTAACCTAACCTAACCTAACCTAACCTAACCTAACCTAACCTAACCTAACCTAACCTAACCTAACCTAACCTAACCTAACCTAACCTAACCTAACCTAACCTAACCTAACCTCACCTAACCTAACCTAACCTAACCTAACCTAACCTAACCTAACCTAACCTAACCTAACCTAACCTAACCTAACCTAACCTAACCTAACCTAACCTAACCTAACCTAACCTAACCTAACCTAACCTAACCTAACCTAACCTAACCTAACCTAACCTAACCTAACCTAACCTAACCTAACCTAACCTAACCTAACCTAACCTAACCTAACCTAACCTAACCTAACCTAACCTAACCTAACCTAACCTAACCTAACCTAACCTAACCTAACCTAACCTAACCTAACCTAACCTAACCTAACCTAACCTAACCTAACCTAACCTAACCTAACCTAACCTAACCTAACCTAACCTAACCTAACCTAACCTAACCTAACCTAACCTAACCTAACCTAACCTAACCTAACCTAACCTAACCTAACCTAACCTAACCTAACCTAACCTAACCTAACCTAACCTAACCTAACCTAACCTAACCTAACCTAACCTAACTAACCTAACCTAACCTAACCTAACCTAACCTAACCTAACCTAACCTAACCTAACCTAACCTAACCTAACCTAACCTAACCTAACCTAACCTAACCTAACCTAACCTAACCTAACCTAACCTAACCTAACCTAACCTAACCTAACCTAACCTAACCTAACCTAACCTAACCTAACCTAACCTAACCTAACCTAACCTAACCTAACCTAACCTAACCTAACCTAACCTAACCTAACCTAACCTAACCTAACCTAACCTAACCTAACCTAACCTAACCTAACCTAACCTAACCTAACCTAACCTAACCTAACCTAACCTAACCTAACCTAACCTAACCTAACCTAACCTAACCTAACCTAACCTAACCTAACCTAACCTAACCTAACCTAACCTAACCTAACCTAACCTAACCTAACCTAACCTAACCTAACCTAACCTAACCTAACCTAACCTAACCTAACCTAACCTAACCTAACCTAACCTAACCTAACCTAACCTAACCTAACCTAACCTAACCTAACCTAACCTAACCTAACCTAACCTAACCTAACCTAACCTAACCTAACCTAACCTAACCTAACCTAACCTAACCTAACCTAACCTAACCTAACCTAACCTAACCTAACCTAACCTAACCTAACCTAACCTAACCTAACCTAACCTAACCTAACCTAACCTAACCTAACCTAACCTAACCTAACCTAACCTAACCTAACCTAACCTAACCTAACCTAACCTAACCTAACCTAACCTAACCTAACCTAACCTAACCTAACCTAACCTAACCTAACCTAACCTAACCTAACCTAACCTAACCTAACCTAACCTAACCTAACCTAACCTAACCTAACCTAACCTAACCTAACCTAACCTAACCTAACCTAACCTAACCTAACCTAACCTAACTAACCTAACCTAACCTAACCTAACCTAACCTAACCTAACCTAACCTAACCTAACCTAACCTAACCTAACCTAACCTAACCTAACCTAACCTAACCTAACCTAACCTAACCTAACCTAACCTAACCTAACCTAACCTAACCTAACCTAACCTAACCTAACCTAACCTAACCTAACCTAACCTAACCTAACCTAACCTAACCTAACCTAACCTAACCTAACCTAACCTAACCTAACCTAACCTAACCTAACCTAACCTAACCTAACCTAACCTAACCTAACCTAACCTAACCTAACCTAACCTAACCTAACCTAACCTAACCTAACCTAACCTAACCTAACCTAACCTAACCTAACCTAACCTAACCTAACCTAACCTAACCTAACCTAACCTAACCTAACCTAACCTAACCTAACCTAACCTAACCTAACCTAACCTAACCTAACCTAACCTAACCTAACCTAACCTAACCTAACCTAACCTAACCTAACCTAACCTAACCTAACCTAACCTAACCTAACCTAACCTAACCTAACCTAACCTAACCTAACCTAACCTAACCTAACCTAACCTAACCTAACCTAACCTAACCTAACCTAACCTAACCTAACCTAACCTAACCTAACCTAACCTAACCTAACCTAACCTAACCTAACCTAACCTAAGCTAACCTAACCTAACCTAACCTAACCTAACCTAACCTAACCTAACCTAACCTAACCTAACCTAACCTAACCTAACCTAACCTAACCTAACCTAACCTAACCTAACCTAACCTAACCTAACCTAACCTAACTAACCTAACCTAACCTAACCTAACCTAACCTAACCTAACCTAACCTAACCTAACCTAACCTAACCTAACCTAACCTAACCTAACCTAACCTAACCTAACCTAACCTAACCTAACCTAACCTAACCTAACCTAACCTAACCTAACCTAACCTAACCTAACCTAACCTAACCTAACCTAACCTAACCTAACCTAACCTAACCTAACCTAACCTAACCTAACCTAACCTAACCTAACCTAACCTAACCTAACCTAACCTAACCTAACCTAACCTAACCTAACCTAACCTAACCTAACCTAACCTAACCTAACCTAACCTAACCTAACCTAACCTAACCTAACCTAACCTAACCTAACCTAACCTAACCTAACCTAACCTAACCTAACCTAACCTAACCTAACCTAACCTAACCTAACCTAACCTAACCTAACCTAACCTAACCTAACCTAACCTAACCTAACCTAACCTAACCTAACCTAACCTAACCTAACCTAACCTAACCTAACCTAACCTAACCTAACCTAACCTAACCTAACCTAACCTAACCTAACCTAACCTAACCTAACCTAACCTAACCTAACCTAACCTAACCTAACCTAACCTAACCTAACCTAACCTAACCTAACCTAACCTAACCTAACCTAACCTAACCTAACCTAACCTAACCTAACCTAACCTAACCTAACCTAACCTAACCTAACCTAACCTAACCTAACCTAACCTAACCTAACCTAACCTAACCTAACCTAACCTAACCTAACCTAACCTAACCTAACCTAACCTAACCTAACCTAACCTAACCTAACCTAACCTAACCTAACCTAACCTAACCTAACCTACCTAACCTAACCTAACCTAACCTAACCTAACCTAACCTAACCTAACCTAACCTAACCTAACCTAACCTAACCTAACCTAACCTAACCTAACCTAACCTAACCTAACCTAACCTAACCTAACCTAACCTAACCTAACCTAACCTAACCTAACCTAACCTAACCTAACCTAACCTAACCTAACCTAACCTAACCTAACCTAACCTAACCTAACCTAACCTAACCTAACCTAACCTAACCTAACCTAACCTAACCTAACCTAACCTAACCTAACCTAACCTAACCTAACCTAACCTAACCTAACTAACCTAACCTAACCTAACTAACCTAACCTAACCTAACCTAACCTAACCTAACCTAACCTAACCTAACCTAACCTAACCTAACCTAACCTAACCTAACCTAACCTAACCTAACCTAACCTAACCTAACCTAACTAACCTAACCTAACCTAACCTAACCTAACCTAACCTAACTAACCTAACCTAACCTAACCTAACCTAACCTAACCTAACCTAACCTAACCTAACCTAACCTAACCTAACCTAACCTAACCTAACCTAACCTAACCTAACCTAACCTAACCTAACCTAACCTAACCTAACCTAACCTAACCTAACCTAACCTAACCTAACCTAACCTAACCTAACCTAACCTAACCTAACCTAACCTAACCTAACCTAACCTCTAACCTAACCTAACCTAACCTAACCTAACCTAACCTAACCTAACCTAACCTAACCTAACCTAACCTAACCTAACCTAACCTAACCTAACCTAACCTAACCTAACCTAACCTAACCTAACCTAACCTACCTAACCTAACCTAACCTAACTAACCTAACCTAACCTAACCTAACCTAACCTAACCTAACCTAACCTAACCTAACCTAACCTAACCTAACCAACCTAACCTAACCTAACCTAACCTAACCTAACCTAACCTAACCTAACCTAACCTAACCTAACCTAACCTAACCTAACCTAACCTAACCTAACCTTACCTAACCTAACCTAACCTAACCTAACCTAACCTAACCTAACCTAACCTAACCTAACCTAACCTAACCTAACCTAACCTAACCTAACCTAACCTAACCTAACCTAACCTAACCTAACCTAACCTAACCTAACCTAACCTAACCTAACCTAACTAACCTAACCTAACCTAACCTAACCTAACCTAACCTAACCTAACCTAACCTAACCTAACCTAACCTAACCTAACTAACCTAACCTAACCTAACCTAACCTAACCTAACCTAACCTAACCTAACCTAACCTAACCTAACCTAACCTAACCTAACCTAACCTAACCTAACCTAACCTAACCTAACCTAACCTAACCTAACCTAACCTAACCTAACCTAACCTAACCTAACCTAACCTAACCTAACCTAACCTAACCTAACCTAACCTAACCTAACCTAACCTAACCTAACCTAACTAACCTAACCTAACCTAACCTAACCTAACCTAACCTAACCTAACCTAACCTAACCTAACCTAACCTAACTAACCTAACCTAACCTAACCTAACCTAACCTAACCTAACCTAACCTAACACCTAACCTAACCTAACCTAACCTAACCTAACCTAACCTAACCTAACCTAACCTAACCTAACCTAACCTAACCTAACCTAACCTAACCTAACCTAACCTAACCTAACCTAACCTAACCTAACTAACCTAACCTAACCTAACCTAACCTAACCTAACCTAACCTAACCTAACCTAACTAACTAACCTAACCTAACCTAACCTAACCTAACCTAACCTAACCTAACCTAACCTAACCTAACCTAACCTAACCTAACCTAACCTAACCTAACCTAACCTAACCTAACCTAACCTAACCTAACCTAACCTAACCTAACCTAACCTAACCTAACCTAACCTAACCTAACCTAACCTAACCTAACCTAACCTAACCTAACCTAACCTAACCTAACCTAACCTAACCTAACCTAACCTAACCTAACCTAACCTAACCTAACCTAACCTAACCTAACCTAACCTAACCTAACCTAACCTAACCTAACCTAACCTAACCTAACCTAACCTAACCTAACCTAACCTAACCTAACCTAACCTAACCTAACCTAACCTAACCTAACCTAACCTAACCTAACCTAACCTAACCTAACCTAACCTAACCTAACCTAACCTAACCTAACCTAACCTAACCTAACCTAACCTAACCTAACCTAACCTAACCTAACCTAACCTAACCTAACCTAACCTAACCTAACCTAACCTAACCTAACCTAACCTAACCTAACCTAACCTAACCTAACCTAACCTAACCTAACCTAACCTAACCTAACCTAACCTAACCTAACCTAACCTAACCTAACCTAACCTAACCTAACCTAACCTAACCTAACCTAACCTAACCTAACCTAACCTAACCTAACCTAACCTAACCTAACCTAACCTAACCTAACCTAACCTAACCTAACCTAACCTAACCTAACCTAACCTAACCTAACCTAACCTAACCTAACCTAACCTAACCTAACCTAACCTAACCTAACCTAACCTAACCTAACCTAACCTAACCTAACCTAACCTAACCTAACCTAACCTAACCTAACCTAACCTAACCTAACCTAACCTAACCTAACCTAACCTAACCTAACCTAACCTAACCTAACCTAACCTAACCTAACCTAACCTAACCTAACCTAACCTAACCTAACCTAACCTAACCTAACCTAACCTAACCTAACCTAACCTAACCTAACCTAACCTAACCTAACCTAACCTAACCTAACCTAACCTAACCTAACCTAACCTAACCTAACCTAACCTAACCTAACCTAACCTAACCTAACCTAACCTAACCTAACCTAACCTAACCTAACCTAACCTAACCTAACCTAACCTAACCTAACCTAACCTAACCTAACCTAACCTAACCTAACCTAACCTAACCTAACCTAACCTAACCTAACCTAACCTAACCTAACCTAACCTAACCTAACCTAACCTAACCTAACCTAACCTAACCTAACCTAACCTAACCTAACCTAACCTAACCTAACCTAACCTAACCTAACCTAACCTAACCTAACCTAACCTAACCTAACCTAACCTAACCTAACCTAACCTAACCTAACCTAACCTAACCTAACCTAACCTAACCTAACCTAACCTAACCTAACCTAACCTAACCTAACCTAACCTAACCTAACCTAACCTAACCTAACCTAACCTAACCTAACCTAACCTAACCTAACCTAACCTAACCTAACCTAACCTAACCTAACCTAACCTAACCTAACCTAACCTAACCTAACCTAACCTAACCTAACCTAACCTAACCTAACCTAACCTAACCTAACCTAACCTAACCTAACCTAACCTAACCTAACCTAACCTAACCTAACCTAACCTAACCTAACCTAACCTAACCTAACCTAACCTAACCTAACCTAACCTAACCTAACCTAACCTAACCTAACCTAACCTAACCTAACCTAACCTAACCTAACCTAACCTAACCTAACCTAACCTAACCTAACCTAACCTAACCTAACCTAACCTAACCTAACCTAACCTAACCTAACCTAACCTAACCTAACCTAACCTAACCTAACCTAACCTAACCTAACCTAACCTAACCTAACCTAACCTAACCTAACCTAACCTAACCTAACCTAACCTAACCTAACCTAACCTAACCTAACCTAACCTAACCTAACCTAACCTAACCTAACCTAACCTAACCTAACCTAACCTAACCTAACCTAACCTAACCTAACCTAACCTAACCTAACCTAACCTAACCTAACCTAACCTAACCTAACCTAACCTAACCTAACCTAACCTAACCTAACCTAACCTAACCTAACCTAACCTAACCTAACCTAACCTAACCTAACCTAACCTAACCTAACCTAACCTAACCTAACCTAACCTAACCTAACCTAACCTAACCTAACCTAACCTAACCTAACCTAACCTAACCTAACCTAACCTAACCTAACCTAACCTAACCTAACCTAACCTAACCTAACCTAACCTAACCTAACCTAACCTAACCTAACCTAACCTAACCTAACCTAACCTAACCTAACCTAACCTAACCTAACCTAACCTAACCTAACCTAACCTAACCTAACCTAACCTAACCTAACCTAACCTAACCTAACCTAACCTAACCTAACCTAACCTAACCTAACCTAACCTAACCTAACCTAACCTAACCTAACCTAACCTAACCTAACCTAACCTAACCTAACCTAACCTAACCTAACCTAACCTAACCTAACCTAACCTATCCTAACCTAACCTAACCTAACCTAACCTAACCTAACCTAACCTAACCTAACCTAACCTAACCTAACCTAACCTAACCTAACCTAACCTAACCTAACCTAACCTAACCTAACCTAACCTAACCTAACCTAACCTAACCTAACCTAACCTAACCTAACCTAACCTAACCTAACCTAACCTAACCTAACCTAACCTAACCTAACCTAACCTAACCTAACCTAACCTAACCTAACCTAACCTAACCTAACCTAACCTAACCTAACCTAACCTAACCTAACCTAACCTAACCTAACCTAACCTAACCTAACCTAACCTAACCTAACCTAACCTAACCTAACCTAACCTAACCTAACCTAACCTAACCTAACCTAACCTAACCTAACCTAACCTAACCTAACCTAACCTAACCTAACCTAACCTAACCTAACCTAACCTAACCTAACCTAACCTAACCTAACCTAACCTAACCTAACCTAACCTAACCTAACCTAACCTAACCTAACCTAACCTAACCTAACCTAACCTAACCTAACCTAACCTAACCCAGTTGCGCGCCAGACTCCGTCGTGAACGCACGCGTCCACGACCCTCGCGGAGTGTACTCGGAGTCTTGGAGCCGGAGGCGAAACCGGAGTCTTACCTGGAGTCGGAGTCCGGAGTGTTGTGGCTGGAGCCGGAGTCGGCACCGGAGCCGGAGCCGGAGTCACAACCGGAGTCCGAGCCTGGAGTGTTGGAGCCGGAGCCGGGGTCGGCACCGGAGCCGGAGTCAAAACCGGAGTCGGAGCCTGGAGTCTCGGAGCCGGAGTCAAAACCGGAGTTGGGGCCGGAGCCGGAGTCAAGGCTCGGGGCCGGAGCCGGAGCCGCGGCAGGAGCCAGGTTTCCACCTGACTCGAGCGGTCCTTGTGTGGACTGGAGTTGGTGCCCGGAGCCGGAGTCCCGGAGTCGGAGTCCGGTGCCGGAGTCCGGAGCCGGAGCCGGAGTCGGGGCGCCTGGCCGCACCGGCTCGAGCACTCCTTCTCTGAACTGGAGTCGGAGCCCGGAGCCGGAGTCTCGGAGTCGGAGCCTTGTGCCGGAGTCCGGAGCCGGAGTGGAGTGTGGAGTGCATATAGTGAGAGTGCAAGCGAAAACTTAGTGCTGTGTACATAGTGCGTTTGTGTACCTGGAGTCGGAGTCGCTGACCCAGGGAGTGAAGCCCAGCCCGGAGTTGTCCGGAGGCGGAGCCCGGAGGCACAGCCCGGAGGCGGAGGCGGAGCCCGTAGGCGGAGCACCGGAGGCGGAGCACCGGAGGCAGAGTACCGGAGGCAGAGCTCGAACCGGAGGCAGAGCCGGAGCCTGGAGGCGGAGTGCAGGGAAGGAGTTTGCAGAAATCGGAAAATTGGAATAGACAGTGCAGTGGGAGTGACAGCGTGCGCAACAAACCTTTGCTTTATTAATTAAAGAACTTGGTGAGTGCTAGAATTGTCTAGATGTAACTATTTTCTAAAGTGTAACAAGGTGCAATAAGCCTGTTGGGATACTACAAATTGTTTTAAATAGTATAGATTAGTAAGCTAACTAACTAATAAGTAATATTTTGATAACTGCATAATAAGCAAAGAAATAAAAATCGTATCTAATATTAGGGACAAAAAGCGTATTAAACGCTTTGTCGAACCCAGATAATTCTTATCTAAGCTCAGTATTAAATTTGACATACCAAAGGGCCAATTGACACATTAATTTGACAATTTTTGTATTGAAATCTTGACATAATATATCTCTATGATAAATTGTCTTCTAAATCTTGTTACATAGTATCGTTCATATATTATTGTATCTGACCATTGTTCTTCTCACAAATATACTAGACAAGTACCTGGTGTACATAGGAAAATAAGACTCTGGGCAGCTCTTTACACTGCGCAGATCATTCTAAATTGCAATTATCATTATATTCTATATTTATATTTTACTGATTAAGACGCGTCCTTCTTCAGAATAAGAATGTCTGATAACCGTACACCATTAAAAGGCGTTACGGGAAAATCTCCTGAAAAAACGAAAGAGGAAACAAACGTTAAGACTCCTCCGAATCAAACCACCCCGAATTCCATGGTCAATCCGAGGGTCCCTCCAAAACTCAAGTTAAAAGCACTACCACAAGATAGAGATATAAAAATTAGAAAAATGGAATTTGAAGCAGAGGAGAGCCCCTCGGAAAGGCAAAAATATATCAATAGGACAGCTGAAGCTAAGGCTTGCTTAACGAAGGCGAAAATCTGCCTAGGAAACTCCAGAAATCTAAAAACAGATATAAAAGCAGGAGTCACCGAGGCAATAGAACGCCTATATGCTTTGGTTAAGGAAGCTGAAGCAGAAGCGAAAAAGCAATCATCTGACACGACTCCTCAACGGAAGGAAGGGGTGGAGGAGAAAAGAGAGGAAAGAATGAAAGATGATGTAGGAGAAAAATTAATATGTAAAATAGAAGAGCATGAAAGGTTACTGAGAGAAAATAGTGAGACGATGGAGAGACTAAAGAATACCTTGGAAAGTCAGGGAATGAAAGGGGAGAGGACCACGTATGCTGATGTAGCAGCGGCTGGAGCTTCAAAGCGGATTCCAACGCAAACAGCGCTGCACTCAATCATGGTCTCCTCCAAGGATGAACTAGAAACGGGCGAAGAAGTACTCAATAGGATCAGAGAGGCAGTAAATGCAAAGGATGGATGGGTAAAAGTGGAAAGAGTAAGAAAAGTGAAAGATAGAAGAGTGATAGTTGGATGTGCGACAGAAGAGGAAAGGAAGAAAGTTAAAGAAAGATTAGAGAAAGCGAGAGATAGTCTGAACGTAGAGGACGTGAAAAATAAAAACCCCCTGGTAATGCTCAGGGATGTCCTCAGTTATAATACTGACCACGAAATACTAAATGCCCTGAAGAACCAAAATCGGGCTATTTTTGACGGCCTGGGGGAAGAAGGAAGTAGAGTTGAGATAGTTTTCAGAAGAAAAACCCGAAACCCCCACGCCTGTCACGTGGTGATGAGGGTCCCTCCAAGAGTGTGGCAGCGCATGACCGAGGCAGAGGCAGTTCATATAGACCTGCAAAGAGTCAGAGTGGCGGATCATTCGCCACTCGTGCAGTGCTCCCTCTGCCTCGGATATGGGCACGGCAAGAAACTCTGTAAAGAGAAAACAGTAAAGTGCAGCCATTGCGGG
This sequence comes from Melanargia galathea, assembly GCA_920104075.1. Lineage (NCBI taxonomy): Eukaryota > Metazoa > Arthropoda > Insecta > Lepidoptera > Nymphalidae > Melanargia > Melanargia galathea. The sequence goes on along the minus strand of OV049873.1, from coordinate 20,506,029 downwards.
GGCCCACATGTTAGAACCGAATGTGCTGGCTTGATCGCCGGCAAAACACCTCAATGCTGTAATTGCACGCGCGCCGGATTGGGTGGTGTGGCTGAGCACAACGCATTCAGCCAAACCTGCCCAGTCAGGCAGAAGTGGGAAGCGTTAGCACGGTCCAGCATAGCCTATTGCTGAGGGCACCCTTGGCATCTCCATCGGGGAAATACCAGATGCATTCACGCCAGTAAATCCATATTATATTGACTCCAGAACCTTGCTCGGGGCGGTGATGGGCCAGCTTCCCCTCCATCCTTCAGTGACAAAAACTAAAGGCAAATTGAATACTTGCCACACCCAAAACACGTCACTTCTATCGCTTTGGGTGGAAATTCAAGCAGGATTTGAGTGGTTCTTAAATTACTTGCAGCATCTCAATTGTAAGGCGGACCCATCGTGTGCCTGTGGGTTGGGAATGGATAAGTCTTTAGACCATACTTTAATGCGTGAGTGCCCTAAAACTGGAGAGAGAATGGAAGTAGAATGCAAGGTAAGGATGAAAAAAAGTAGGAAAAATGTAAGGGAAACAAGAAATAGTAAAAAATATAAGAAATTTGTAGACTATTGTAGGCCCGCCGCTTTACAAAATATGATAAAAGAAATAAATATGATAGAAGGTAAATAATGTTACTAATGTTACTAGTTATAATATAGTATAAGTATGTTAACATTA
>OV049873.1:20240320-20497820 GCA_920104075.1 Melanargia galathea | reverse complement strand
AACCTAACCTAACCTAACCTAACCTAACCTAACCTAACCTAACCTAACCTAACCTAACCTAACCTAACCTAACCTAACCTAACCTAACCTAACCTAACCTAACCTAACCTAACCTAACCTAACCTAACCTAACCTAACCTAACCTAACCTAACCTAACCTAACCTAACCTAACCTAACCTAACCTAACCTAACCTAACCTAACCTAACCTAACCTAACCTAACCTAACCTAACCTAACCTAACCTAACCTAACCTAACCTAACCTAACCTAACCTAACCTAACCTAACCTAACCTAACCTAACCTAACCTAACCTAACCTAACCTAACCTAACCTAACCTAACCTAACCTAACCTAACCTAACCTAACCTAACCTAACCTAACCTAACCTAACCTAACCTAACCTAACCTAACCTAACCTAACCTAACCTAACCTAACCTAACCTAACCTAACCTAACCTAACCTAACCTAACCTAACCTAACCTAACCTAACCTAACCTAACCTAACCTAACCTAACCTAACCTAACCTAACCTAACCTAACCTAACCTAACCTAACCTAACCTAACCTAACCTAACCTAACCTAACCTAACCTAACCTAACCTAACCTAACCTAACCTAACCTAACCTAACCTAACCTAACCTAACCTAACCTAACCTAACCTAACCTAACCTAACCTAACCTAACCTAACCTAACCTAACCTAACCTAACCTAACCTAACCTAACCTAACCTAACCTAACCTAACCTAACCTAACCTAACCTAACCTAACCTAACCTAACCTAACCTAACCTAACCTAACCTAACCTAACCTAACCTAACCTAACCTAACCTAACCTAACCTAACCTAACCTAACCTAACCTAACCTAACCTAACCTAACCTAACCTAACCTAACCTAACCTAACCTAACCTAACCTAACCTAACCTAACCTAACCTAACCTAACCTAACCTAACCTAACCTAACCTAACCTAACCTAACCTAACCTAACCTAACCTAACCTAACCTAACCTAACCTAACCTAACCTAACCTAACCTAACCTAACCTAACCTAACCTAACCTAACCTAACCTAACCTAACCTAACCTAACCTAACCTAACCTAACCTAACCTAACCTAACCTAACCTAACCTAACCTAACCTAACCTAACCTAACCTAACCTAACCTAACCTAACCTAACCTAACCTAACCTAACCTAACCTAACCTAACCTAACCTAACCTAACCTAACCTAACCTAACCTAACCTAACCTAACCTAACCTAACCTAACCTAACCTAACCTAACCTAACCTAACCTAACCTAACCTAACCTAACCTAACCTAACCTAACCTAACCTAACCTAACCTAACCTAACCTAACCTAACCTAACCTAACCTAACCTAACCTAACCTAACCTAACCTAACCTAACCTAACCTAACCTAACCTAACCTAACCTAACCTAACCTAACCTAACCTAACCTAACCTAACCTAACCTAACCTAACCTAACCTAACCTAACCTAACCTAACCTAACCTAACCTAACCTAACCTAACCTAACCTAACCTAACCTAACCTAACCTAACCTAACCTAACCTAACCTAACCTAACCTAACCTAACCTAACCTAACCTAACCTAACCTAACCTAACCTAACCTAACCTAACCTAACCTAACCTAACCTAACCTAACCTAACGGTTATAGTAAGTTTACTTAAGCCCTGCAAATACATAAGAGAAATATCGATATTCTCATACAAATTCTTTTAGCTGACTTGTTTTTGCCCGAATTTCCGCGAATTTTCGCGAGTTTTCGCAACTTTTCGCAACTTTTCCCGACTTTCTCGCGTTCCGCAAACCGGGATACACCGTCCGGGTGCTATCCCGAAAGCCGCCCGCTTCCCGACGCGTTCTTGGAGCGTTTTATAAATTATTTTTATTTCGTTTTATATTTCTACGGACCTGCATAGGGCGAAAATCAGTGTTTTTCGCCGAAAATTTTTCCGGGTTAAACCTGATTTTCCCCCCAGCATTGCGGTCCTGTAGCGTCCCCCGAGACGCGTCGAACGCGCTGCGGCGCGCCCGGATCGGCCGAGCGGTTCTCGAGAAAATCGAGAAAAACGAAAATTCGTGCCCTCCCAAGCCCGCCCTTTAATAGATATATAAGTAAACGGGCACGATTTTTAGTGAAAAATTTTTATTTTTCTATTTGATTTGCCTGTGTTTGAGGGCCCGAAATCTACATTTGGAACATCTGGTAGGGTGCTCCAAATCGGCACAAAAAGCCAATTAAAATCGACTTTGGGCAACTTATTCATTAGACTTGGGGGCTTTTACACCCCCAGAATATAAATATTATAGACTTGGGAGGCTATACACCTCCCAAATATTAGGTTAACATTAGTTAGGCTCATTCTTGTCTTGGAGGGCTCTATACACCCTCCAAACACTACATTACACTACAGTACATTTGACTTTGGGGGCTTTACACCCCCAAATTGGTGCTGACATTAGGCAGATTATACACTGCCTAACTTAGGTGCAATTTTATCTCATTAGTTAAGTATTTTGACATTGGGCAGCCTTTACACTGCCCAACTAGTTTACCAAAATTATTAGTTTGAATCAATTACTGTTGACTGCATTAATTAATAAGTACTTAATTTGACGATTGGGAGCATTTTACACTCCCAATCAATTTTAAACTAGGTTAGGGTAAATATTTAATTTATTATTGACATTGAGAGGCAATATACACCTCTCAATACAGATTTTGAATTCAATTATTGACGTTTGGGAGGCTTTTTACACCTCCCAATTAATAAAGTTGATTATAATATTATTCAGGTTAGATTAGGTCCCTACTAGTATACCGACAATGTCCTCAAAGACGAAACCTGAAGCTCCAAAGACTGCGAACGTTGGCAGCGCAGGCCCAAAGCTAGGTGACTCAGATGTTCGTAGGCGTCCTGCTGCGAAACCTAGCAAGGAGGCTCCCTCCTTCGCGACCTCGGCAACTGAAGCCCCGCTCGAGGATCTCCCAGCAGTAGCGAACCAACTATTTCAGGTCGCTAAAATTCAATTAGAGCAGTCAGGAAACATAAAGACCACGATAAAAGATACTGTGCTGGACTGCCTCAACGGACTGTTTACACTGGCCATAAGGCTAAGCGATGTGGTACAGTCAAACAGTGGTGACCAGACTGCTTCTGCTGAGTTTGTGGAGGAGGTGTTGGATGAGCTGAAAAAACAAAGAGAACTTGTGGTTGCGGCCAGGCAGGATATGAGTGCCGTCAAAGAGCAAGTAACTAAGCTGAATGAGAACATAGAAAGCAAAGTGCTCGACGGTATCTCGTATGCGGCCATGGCTGCAACCCCCAGATCAGCAGCACAGCCAACTGCTCGAAAACCTGTCCACTCTTTACTTGTGTCATCCGCAAACGTTCTCGACACAAGCGAGGACGTTATAGGAAAAATACGCACAGCTGTAGACGCAAAAACGTCTGGAATAAGAGTGGACAGACTTCGAAAAGCCAGGGAGGGTAAAGTGGTCTTGGGTTGCCAGACACGAGAGGAATTAGCTAAAGTGACAGACAGACTCAAGTCTGGCAACCCAACGCTAGTTTTAGAGGAGAAGGAGAATAGGGACCCGCTTATCATTTTATACAATGTCCTCAAAATAAACAGCGATGAGGATATTCTGGACGCCCTCAGGAATCAGAACTCAAACCTATTGGGGGCGATACCTGATAGAGACTACAGGGCCAGCGTAAGATATCGGAAAAACGCTAGAAATCCATTAGAGAGCCATGTAGTCCTACAGGTGTCGCCACCAATATGGCAAAATCTCACAAGTGCTGGAAGGGCACACGTAGACCTGCAGCGAGTGGTGGTGAAGGACCAGTCGCCTCTAGTAATGTGCTCCAGGTGTCTGGGGTACGGCCACGGCCGGAAAGTCTGCAGGGAAACCACAGACGCCTGCAGCCATTGCCCCGGCCACCATCTGCGCAGCGACTGCCCAGCGTACGCCGCAGGAGATCCACCAACATGCCGAAATTGTCAGAGTAGCAAAATAGACCAGGTGAACCATAACACGTTCGATGAATGTTGTTCAGTAAGGGTGAAATGGGATACTCTGGCAAGGGCAAAGGTGGCATATTGCTGAGGGCGCCCGGGGATTTAACCGGATCGAGGACGGGAACCTTACCGTAACCGTTTCTGGAAACCTTCACGGCTGTTTATTGGAGGAAATAGAAGGGAAGATGACCAACTCATACGGATTCGGGAATTATGGAGCTTACGAGATAGTTGAACTGAAGATGACTACGGACAACGGCAAAACTAAGAAAGGACTAGGTGCAATCTCGGCGAATTTTAAAAACAGAATCCAAATGCAGTGCAAAAAATTTTGGTTCGAGTTTTATTTCAAAAAATTCCGTAACGAACGAAGTAATGCAGCAAACTGGTCCACAAAAGTGGCGTCGTCCGTAGGCAACCCTGGTCAACCAAAATACTATATACTTTGGAACTCTATTTCCCGATCTCTCTTATCTCATTCGTATTCGTTCTTTCAAATGACTTCAATAGCAAACCAAATAATAAATAAAATGAAACACCCTAATAATGATATATTAGTAGTTTTCATTGGTATAAGATTAACAAACAGATACACAATAAATCTGAAACAAATCCACAGCAATTGTAATGCATGTAATAAAATATTTATGTTTACTTTATATTATAAGAATATAAGAACTAACATAAATAAAAAAAGCATACTTACAATCGCTTGATAGACACAATTAAAAATAGATATAAATTAACAAATAAAATAATGAAGTTAAATAAAATACGATGTACAAGGTCTCCGACCACCGTGTCGGAGGTACCGGTCATCTTTCGACATGAAAGATATCAAAAAAAAAAAAAAAAAAAAAAAAAAAAAACCTAACGGTTATAATAGTGTCCCCAAGTTTGCAAACTTATATTTGCTGTTTTTGCCATACCAACTGTATGGAATTCATTACACCTTAAGTTGGTCTGTAATATCTCAAAAACTTGTTGATTTTTAAATTTTGTTATAATTTTATATATATGGGCGTTTAACGGGCTAGTATTTTATGTATTCAGGTTTTCGTATATTAGGTTAGTTTAGTAGTAAACGTATTTTTAAGAAAATATCAAAATGGGGAACACGAAATAAACTTTGTTTCGTGCCGCAAAAAAAAAAAAAAAAAAAAAAAAAAAAAAAAAAAAAAAAAAAAAAAAAAAAAAAGCTGTAAAACTCTACAAAGGAGTTTCATGCACCGCTAGAGCTCATTGGGGACTAAATCCGGATATTATTAGAACCATCTATATCGGTCGTAGTGGAACCAACGATGCTCTACGCGGCAAATATCTGGGCGACAAATGGCCAGACTGTTTAGATTAAGAAAGAACTGGACCACATTACTAGATTATTCGGCATAAGGACCTGCAGGGGGCACAAGACCATTTCGCTCATCTCAAGTGCCCTACTAGCGGGAATACTCCCCTTATACCTCAGAGCCTTAGAGAGAAGAGAGCTATAATTGATTGAAATAGAGATCCCAGTGAGCCCTTTCGACCTACCACACCCGGCGGAGAGGATAAGATTAAAGATTGGTAATTCTTGCAACCAGCAATAGAGGTTTATTTGACCGGAAGAGGAAGACCTGGAAGACCTGGAAGACTACTGCACCGTCTTTCAGGCAGAATTCATCGCCATAAGGGGAGCCTCCTTACAAATTATGATCACAGACAGACGCTTCAAAAAGGCCAGAATTTACAGTGACTCTAGATCTGCATTGGAATGTATCCAATTTCAAAACTCCACCCATCCAATAGTTGCAGACATCAGGGGAAAAATTGATAACCTTATCAACAGCGGAGGAGAGGTGAAGTTTTATTGGGTACGTGCGCACGTAGGCAACAAAGGTAATGAGAGGGCCGACGAATTGGCCAAGGTGGCGGCCCTAAAGTGCAAAAAGAAGCCTACTTACGATCGCTTTCCGATTTCCTATGCCAAAAACTCTATCAGGGCAAGCACTGTACAAACCTGGCAGACGAGATATTCAGCGGAAACTACTGGGACGCTGACCAAAAAAAAAAAAAAAACACTCACACACACTCACAGATTCAAGCTGGTGCCGGATCCATTCTGCATTTGCGATGACGAAACCTAGGAAACAGTCACGCACGTGCTAACAAACTGTTCTCGCTTCTCGAGGCAAAGGTATGAGTACGAATGCAGAATGGGCCTGGCACTCGAAACTGATAACCTAAACGAAATAATAGGCAATTTACATACTCGGGAGATATTTTTTCTAGAATATGCCAGTTAAAGTAGTAATTAAGGCAAACGGCTCTATTTATTGAATGGAGTCATTTGCTCTAGTGTCGAGGAACCTCCTCTAACCTGGAACAACTCACCTACTGCAGATTCGTGTCTTCAAGTGTAATGTAATATAGATACCAGTGTATAAATTACATCATGAACTCAGATAGGAATGGTGATGGCTCCACCTCCCCCTTTTCAGCCTCTTCAGGGTCGTTATGGGTCCCATCCCCAGGGTCTAGGCCATCATCCCCAGAAACGGGATGCCCAGGGTGCGAACAGCTCAAAGCAGAAAACCATGCCCTAAAAGACCATATCAAGGAGCTGGAGTTAGAGCTGGCACTGCTAAAAGGTGAACCTAGACCAGCTCACAAAAGCGAGGAGGCATCAAAACCCAAAAGGAATAAATATAGAGGAGGAGATCGGCCTCATTGTAAACTGTGCGGGGAGCCCATTACCAGAAAAAAAAAAAAAAAAAACATGCCCCGCCATTTACGTAGGAGGCACCCCGAGTCGATTGCTCATACTCTTGGGGCGAGCAAGCCAATACTTATAAGTATCTTTAAGTATTGGTATGGGAACCAGGTGAATAATGTGAAGTGGGCGGGTACCATGTCGGATCCGTATAGGTTGGAATGTGGGGTGAGGCAGGGGGCGTTGAGCTCCCCCTCCATATTTAATCTTTATGTCAATAGTCTGATAGCGGCGCTCAGCGAGCAGCATGTCGGTTGTTATATAGATGGCGTCTGCTTCAATAACATAAGCTATGCCGACGACATGGTGCTGCTGAGTGCCTCGGCCTGTGGACTCAGAAAACTTCTGAGTATCTGTGAAGGCTATGCAGCAAACCATGGACTAATCTATAATGTAAAAAAAAAAAAAAATGTCAGTGTATGGTCTTTCAGGGCAGGGCAAGAAAAGTAACGGAAATGCCAGTTATAAAGTTAAATGATACACCTTTAGAAAGGGTAGAAGCATTTAAATATCTAGGACATGTAGTAACACCAGCACTGAAAGACGATGCTGAAATTGAACGGGAACGAAGGGCGATGTCGGTCAGAGCTAATATGATGATCCGCAGGTTTGCAAGATGCTCTAGGGCTGTGAAAATCACACTTTTTGGAGCCTACTGCACTTCGTTCTATACCTGCAGCCTGTGGACCAACTTTACGCAAAGATCTTACAACGCCCTTCGAGTCCAATACAATAACGCGTTCAGGATGTTGTTGGGGCTCCCTCGCTATTGCAGCGCATCGGCGATGTTTGCCGAAGCGCGCGTAGACTGTTTCTAGGCAATAATGCGCAAGCGAGGCGCGTCGCTGGTGCGGCGCGTGCTGGGGAGCACCAACAGCATGCTGGCCGCGCAAGCGGATCGGTTAGACTGTGTTTACATAAATAGCTGCTGTGAACTGCACGTTGCACACAGGGACTGAGATAAATGGGACTCATTTAATAATAGTTATTATTTTTGTAAATTAATATTATTGTAATTTAATGTACTTATTTGACTGGCCCGTTGGCGTGGTTGGCAGTGACCCTGCCTTCCGCTCCGGGGTCGCGGGTTCGATTCCCGCCCCGAGTCTGGGCGTATTTATAATATTTATGTATGTATACCTTTATTAAAATATATATGTATTTATAATATGTAAATATGTCTATCAGTCGGCTGTTACCTATAACACAGGCATTAAGTTGCCTACTTTAGGAACAGACGACCGTGTGTATAAAAAAAAAATTATATTATACTAGCGACCCGCCCCGGCTTCGCACGGGTAGTAGAGCATATTATGCGTAGGTACTACCCGCTCAGGGATTAGGCAGCGTTTTCCATGAAAGCTCCCAGGCGGTTTGACTTTTTACGATATTTTCCACAATGAACTTACTATATCTCACCATATACCCGAATTACTAATTCCGTGGAATTCTGACGTTTCATAATGTTAGATAACCAGAGATAAAACAATTCCCATAAAAAAGATAAAAAATTCATAACTTATGCAAATACAAATCAACTGCTGCATGTAGATATGACAAATGCCTGACAGACACTTCATGGTGTTAATGTCATTCGACTTCCATTTTTGAATAAATTTTTTCAATGTGCTTCTTTTGTTTTCTATTGCTGTTAGTGTGCACTTTCTAGTTTCCATTCTTAGCAATTTCTATTTTAGGGCGAAACAATTGATATTATTAAGCGGCTAAGAGCTTTATATGTTGACAGGGAATTAAAGTAGTTTGGGGTAAAATTGTACTTCGTAGATGTGGTTAACCCTATTCTCCATATAAATAACTCATCTGTAAATGACAATGACAGCTGTCAGAATTAAGTCGATATTAAGTCAAAAATAAGGACTTCGCCCGTAGCTCTGATTGAGTCACGTGTTAGTGAGAGTTTTGGGTTATTTTAAGTGCGTTTTATTAGTGTAATAGTTGGTGTTGGTGAGTGTATTTGTTTTGTGTTGGTCCCTCGCAGTTCCCAAGCTGTGGGAATATGGAAATAGATCCAGAGAACGTTCCCCCTGACCCGGGGGAGTTCATTGAAATTTCGACATCCTCGCCGCCCCCGCCATTAGTCTCTCATGTTAGCCGAAAACGGCCTATTGAGGAATTATCCCCCTCCCCATCCACTAAGAAATCTATTAATGACCCCTCATCGGCTAATCCTTCAATCCAGTCCATCTACACTCACCCATCCCTATCTGATACCCCTACAATGTACCTGGACTCAGATTCAGGTCCTTTCGTAGTTTACGTTTCCAGAGAAGTAGATGATCCTTCATCCGGCTCCACAATCAGGGCAATTAAATTTGGTCAATTTCTCCACCACAATAAAATCCAATCTATAGCTAGTGACGGAGTTAAAAGCGTCGGCAGAAACAAAGTTTCTGTCGAATTTACCAGCGGCGAGGCCGCAAATAAATTCCTGAATAATCCTCTATTAAAAGCTGCCCAATATAAATGCTACATTCCAACATTTAATGTAACAAGAATGGGACTTGTTAGGGGAGTCCCGGTTGACTGGCACCTTGACGAATTCGTTAACACACTCGAGTTCCCCTCTGGTTGTGGGGAAGTGCTGGTTCTCAAAGTTAGACGCCTTAATAGGAAACAAATTGTTGATGGTGTTGTGTCCTGGATTGCAACCCAATCAGTGGTCGTGACATTTAGGGGGCGGGTGCTCCCTACCAAAATTTACTCCTACCATACTTCCCTTCCAGTAGAAAGGTACCAGCTTCCCACTATTCAATGTATGAATTGCTGCCGTTTTGGGCATATAAAATCGCAGTGCCGCTCAAAGCCTAGGTGCTTTAAGTGCCAACAACAGCATACTGGTGAATCCTGCGATACTACTCCAGACTGTGCATCCTGTATTCTATGTTCAGGTAAGCATTTTGCTACGGCTAAAGGCTGCCCTGAACATACTCGTCAACAGGCCATCAAACAAGTGATGTCGCAGGAGAGTATTTCATACATTGAAGCTTCCTCCCGTTTTCCTCCTAGTCGCCCGTCCTATGCCGAGATGGCTAAAGAAATGTTTGCTCCCCCTGCTTACTCCCATAGCTCTAATCACAACTCTTCCCCCCAGCATAAATCCACTCCCACAGTGTCCTACAGACAGACTTTAATTCGTAGCCCTCGTCCCAGAGCCCCACTAGCTAAGGGATACGACAGGCAAGCACACCAGAATATCATCGGTAATTGTTCCTCCTCCCTTGCTAATGGTTGTGCTCTTAATAGTAATGATCTCCCAAATTCCTCAATTCCTAATGATATAGATAAACTAATCCCCCTCTTAACAAAGTCTTTAATAAATGTTTTAGAAAAGTTGAATAATCAACCCTTACCGTCCAACGCTGCACAATTTTTTATCAAAATCGTTTCCCTTCTCCAAAACGGACTTAGTCCAAATACTGCAATGGAACTGTAAAAGCTTACGCAATAAAAAACAAGAATTAATCCTTTTAATAAATGAATATAAGCCCCTTGTTCTTGCCATCTCTGAGTCATGGCTTTTGCCAGGTTCCCACTTCAGGGTTCCAGGCTTTGCTTGTCTGAGGGATGACAGGAATGACGGGTATGCGGGAAGTGCCCTTCTTATCTGGCGCTCTCTCGTCTACTCTTCCATTCCTCTTCCATCTCACAGTCAGCAGATTAATTCTGTAGCTGCGAGAGTCCTTGATATCTCCTTCCTTTCTCTCTATATTCCACATCCTCACCTATCACTTATCCCAGAACTAAAATCTATCATTTTATCCCTTCCTCCTCCAGTTGTAGTGATGGGGGATTTTAACTCTCATCATACAGCTTGGGGCTCAAATTCATGTGATGGGTTTGCTATTCTGTTGTTGGAACTTTTTGATGAACTTGATGTGTGTATCTTAAACAATGGCTCCCCAACAAGGAGAGTAAACCCAGATCAAAACCCAAAATAGATCTGTCTCTATCCTCTGCTTCTTTAGCCTCTCTCATCTCCTGGAAAACTCTTCCAAGCTCTCATGGTAGTGATCATTTCCCCATCCTTCTTTACTTGGCCCGAATGTCCATCCCATTTAAAATCTCTAACCCTCTCCTTAAGTACAAGCTCTCTAAATTACACTGGCCTGCATTTGCAGATACTGTTGACAGGCTTATTGAGTCTCACCCGGGCTTAACAAATGCTGACTGTCAACTTTACTACGAGAACTTTGTAAAAATTTTAATATCATCAGCCGATCTTCATTTTCCTATCAAAAAGACTGAACGAGATTTTTACTCATCGCCTCCCTGGTGGGATGATGAGTGTACTAATATGATCAACCAACGCAAAGAAGCAGAAATTTCCTACTCAATGAATATGTCTCGTTATAATTTCTTGGAATATCAGCGTATTAATGCTAAAACTAAAAGGCTTTTATCTAAAAAGAAAAAAACTGGTTGGGTATCTTACTGTGAATCTTTGGACCCCTGCTCTCCTTCTTCTGTTGTCTGGAATAAAATTAAAAGATTCCGAAATTCTCAATTACCTAATGACCCATCATCCAACGACCCAGGTCCTTGGTTGGATTCTTTTGCAGACAAACTCGCCCCTCCCTATGTTCCCTGTGAGAGTAGCTTCTCTACTCTCTCACTTATACCCTCCTCTGATGAAATGGATGCCCCGTTCTCTTTTACTGAGCTTCAGGAAGTCCTCTCCAGTTTAAAAGACTCGGCCCCAGGAGATGATGGTATTCCATACTCTTTTTTGGTAAACCTTAACGATAAAGCGAAATACTGTTATCTTGATATGATAAACAGATTTCTGTTAACAGGATTCGTCCCAGAACCTTGGAGAACTCAAGCTATAATCCCAATCCAGAAACCTGGCAAAAACCCCTTGGACCCAAACTCTTACCGCCTCATAGCTCTTTCTTCTACTCTGGCCAAAGTTATGGAGCACTTGGTAAAAAACCGACTGGAATGGATAGTGGAAAGTAGAGATTTACTAGCTAAGTCCCAATTTGGATTCAGAAAGGGACTTGGTACAATGGATAGCATTGGAGTACTTGCAACAGATATCCGAACAGCCATAGCTGCGGGAGAATACCTTGTGGGTGTTTTTCTAGACATAGCATCAGCATACGATAATGTCCTTCTTACAATACTCAGGCACAAACTGCATCAGCTGAGCATTCCTAAGAGGTTATCACATTACATTTGCAATCTTCTCTCAGGCAGAAACATTCTGTTTAGAACTTCTTCCTCTTCTCTTCCCCCCAGAACTATCTGGAAAGGCCTCCCTCAGGGCTCAGTCCTTAGTCCTCTGCTTTATAGCATTTACACTCACGACCTTGAAATATCTGTTGCAAGCTTCTGTAATATACTCCAATATGCTGACGACATTGCTCTCTATGTTAGATCCAACGCTATGGAGAATATTTCAACTCGACTAAACTCTGCTTTGCACTATCTAGGACAGTGGTTATCCAATCATGGCCTGTCCTTGTCTATCGATAAGTGCAAGGCCGTCATTTTCACACGAAAAAGAATGATCTCTGACCCCAACATTTTTTTTAATGATCAACGTATATCCCTTGGAGATACCGCTAAATTCCTGGGTGTTGTTCTTGACTCGAGACTTAATGGTACAGCCCATGCCCAGTATGTAAGCCGAAAATGTGAGAAGAACATTAACATTCTCCGTGCCATATCAGGAGTATGGTGGGGTTCGCATCCCTACTCCCAAAAACTCTTATACAACGCCATAATTCGCAGTCACATTGATTATGGTCTATTTGTTTTAGACCCAATTAATAAAGCGGCAATGGAAAAACTAAATAAAATTCAATACCAAAGTTTGAGAATCATTCTTGGCGCTATGAAGTCCTCCCCTACAAATACATTACAAGTGGAATACGTTGATCCGCCAGTTCTAATAAGATGTCAGTATTTATGTGACCGCTTTATCTGCAAGGTTTTACAACTGTCCTCACACCCATTACTGAACAGCCTTCAACAGCTTTCTTCTGTTATCAGAACCAACCAAGTTAAACCATCTCTTCTAAAAAGTTTCCTTAAATTTACATCCCTTCCCCACCCTATTAACTCATCTCCCAGACTTCCACTCTTTTCTACTCCTTATAAAAGTTTAGTTTGCAAGCCCACAATTATTAACTTAGGTATACACAAAGATACTATAGAAGCCAATCACAAGTTTAATGAGATAATTCAAAATAACTGGCCCGATTATCTCACACTGTATACTGATGCTTCAAAATTATCTCAGAACGGCTGCGTTGGTATAGCATGCTGGATTCCAAAATACAAAATTAGTATTCAATTCAAGTGCCCCCCAGAGTCTTCAGTATTCACAGGAGAGTCCATAGGCATTCTAGAAGCCATTCTTTTCGTAGAAGCCCATAATATAAGACATGCTTTAATATTGACTGACTCGCTAAGCTGCTTGCAATCAATTAAGGATAATCCTTTTCGGAGTAGGGTAAGAATATCAATTATATTCAGAATTAGGGAAGCGTTATATTCTTGTCAACAGAAAGGCTTAAATGTCGTCTTGGGCTGGATTCCGGGCCACTCCGGCATCCATGGTAACGAAACTGCCGATGCTTATGCTAAACTTGCGATTGAATTGGGTACTATGACCCATTATATAAATCACCCTCAAGATCCCCGTTCACTAGCTAAAACTGACTTGAAGAGCTCTTGGAACTCATTCTAAACTGAATCGATTGCTGTCAAGGGTAAACACTATGCCTCTGTTCAACCTGATATTCCAAGACAACCTTGGTTCTTTTTTCATAAAAAATCGGTTCGCTGGGTCTCTTCTACTATCAGTCGTCTTCGAATCGGTTTCGCCTGCACCCCTGTTCACTTGTCCAAATTAAGAGTGTGTGATCATTCCCTGTGCGAGTGTGGTCTGGATGAAGGATCAATCTCCCACATACTCTTCTCTTGCCCCAAACTCCCCTTTAAACTATATGACATCCTTCCTCCTAAAATTCCCCGTCCTTTAAATGTTGTATGCGTATTAATGTTAGTGTATAGTCCTTATGTTAAATATTTATGTAAATTCTTTAAAATTAACAAATTAAAACTGTAAATTTGTACCTACATATTTTGTATAGATTCCCACTATTTTTTTATCTGTGTGTCTGTCTCTGTGAAACTTGTTGTTATACCTATGTGTGTTGACTTAATGTGTTATGTGACTAACAACTATTTTAACCCTTCTATTACAGAGTTTTCATAAATAAAATCAGCACATTTTAACCGGCCAATCTCCTTTGTGCCTCTTTCAAGTTACTTGACACTGGCGAAGTGCATTGTGCTGATTTGGCACTATAAAAAGCCAATAAACCAAGAGAAGAAGAAGAAGTCAAAAATAAGGAGAAAAACTAAATATTTCAAATCAAATAAATTACAGTGTATTTGGGACATCTTTTTATTATTTTATATTATTTATTATTTTATTGGGAGATCTTTTTATTACCTACAACTTTGCTGTTTGATTTTTTTCCATAGGACTTCTAGTTTTGCCGGAAATCGAGATAAACCGTTTTTTAACCCCCGACGCAAAAACGACGGGGTGTTATAAGTTTGACGTGTCTGTGTGTGTGTGTGTGTGTGTGTGTGTGTGTGTGTGTGTGTGTGTGTCTGTCTGTTCCCCTGTGGCGTTCAAACGGGTGGACCGATTTGAATGCGGTTTTTTTTGTTTGAAAGGTCAATTAGTCGAGAGTGTTCTTAGCTATGTTTGATGAAAATCGGTCCAAGATGGCCGCCGCTACAAAATGGCGGATGATATATTTTTTCACAACTCCCTTGATATGGGTATCAAATGAAAGGGCTTGACTAGTAGAATAGCACTATTGCAAATTCAAGATGGCCGCCGCCACTAAATGGCGAATGTCGGGGGTTTTTTAAATTTTCAATTTACACTTGTAATTTATTACCCTTAAAACTCCCCCCCTTTTTTCCCGAGCTCATATCGCCCGTAAATTATTTTTCCTTGTATTTTTATAATATTCTCCTCCTTTAACTGGGCTATATAGGGAGAACCGCGGCCACCGACGCGCTTATAGGCACGCTCCCGCCGCCGCAATTTTTAAATCTGTAATATCTTCGAAAGTATTCATTTAAATCATATGCTGTAAAGGGCCATATGGATTTATATTAAATCAACAATGTAACCGGAAAAGTATTCCTGTGGGACTAAAATAGATATAATCTTCCAAAAACGCCATAGAGGGCGCTGACTGTTCTTAGGTAAATCACGTTCACATAACACATTATTGCAATAGTTTGCTGTGTTGCATGCATTGGCAACACATAGGCTACTTTTTATCCTGGAAAAAATGCACAGTTCCCATGGGATTTTGAGAAACCCGAAGTCTATATCTACAACTATAGGTAGATTATTATAGCGAACTTCCTTGATAGAAAGTATAAAGGTTGGAAAAGGGATCGGGAACGGGAACCGGGAATCAACGATTCCCTCGGGATTTGTTCAAAACCGAAATTTACGCGAGCGAAGCTGCGGGCAGAAGCTATCACACATAATCACAATACCAATCCTACTATCCTACTAATCCTCCTACTATCCTACTAATATCATAAATGTGAAAGTGTGGATGTTTGGATGTTTAGATGTTTGGATGTTTGGATGTTTGTTACTCAATCACGCCGCAATTACTAAACCGATTTGGCTGAAATTTTGAAAGGAGATAGATTATACCCTGACTTAAAACATAGGCTACTTTTTATCCCGGAAAAATCTACAGTTCCCACGGGATTTTGAAAAAAACCGAAATCTCTAGCTACAACTATAGGTAGATTACTATAGCAAACTTCCTTGAAAGTAGGTGTAAAGGTTAGAAAAGGGAGCGGGAATGGAAACCGGAAATCCACGACTCCCTCGGGATTTGTGAAAAACCAAAATTCTCGCGGGCGAAGCCGCGGGTATTCTCTAGTATTATATAAATAAGCAAAACTGTACATAGCAAGTAAGAACTAGTTTGAATCTGTACATAAATAGCAAAATTGTACCTAGTAAGTAAGGCCTAGTTTAAATCTGCCCGCCGTACGCGGTACCGCGGTACGCCGCCGCGCGGCGGGGGGCGGGTGGACCAGAAATCTACTTATCCCTCAGGATTTGTGAAAAACCGAAATTCACGCGGGCGAAGCCGCGGGCAAAAGCTAGTAATAGAATAAAACTATAGCAAAAAAGGTTGTTGTATTATCAAAACAACAGGTACCTAAGTGGGCCGCTGGTGGTTTTTAGTGATAATATGTTTGTATCAAAAAAAATATACAATACTTTAGACGTTCTTGTAGTTAACGCAACGTCTTAATTAATAGACAGACAGACGGACGGACGGACGGATTGACGGACGGATGGACGGACAGACTGACATACAGAACTGTTGTTCTATTGAATTAGGATTGGGATTGTTATCCTATTTAACTTTTTCATTCTGTTTTTCATTCTGTCTGTCATTTTTGAATTCAATTTCATAAACGGTTCTTGTTGTAACTTGAAACTAAAACTTAAACTTTCAACAAACAACTCAGTCAGTATAACTGATGTCAAACTACATAATGTTGATGTTGATTTACAAAATATCAATTTTTTTAATGGTTTATTTTATTTTTCAAAATCCCTTGGGAACTGTGCATATTTTTTTTCCAGGATTAAAAAAAATAGCCTTTGTGTTGTCCATGCATGCAACACAGCAAATTATTGCAATAATGTGTTATGTGAGCGTGATTTACCTAATAACAGTCAGCGCCCTCTATGACGTTTTTGAAGGTCTATATTTTTTTTTTGCCAAATCCAATTTTTAAGTTTATAAAAATTTCCAAGTTTATACAAATTTCAGTGTACACAACACTGGAATTTGTATAAATAAAATATCTCTTAGATATTAGGTATATAGTTTTTTTTAACAAAAACCCAAATAAACAGTATAACAGTACTGGTGCCTAAGCTCTTCACGACTGCCGCCTGTACAGTGACAGACAGTACTAGACTAGCCTGTAAGATTGCCTGTAAGTCACTTTGCCCGCGCCCCCTACTCCTTGTAGATCGGGTACTCCCTAGGGCCCTGGGTGCCGGTCCATCTGGCCCCTGTAACGTCGTCCCGCGGCTCGTGTGGACCCCGAGTCCTCGGGCCTGTTGCGGGCGTCCGCAAGCCTCGGCCTCAACACGACGTGTATCAACGTTGTCGAGATGTGCAAAGTCGTACTAAGCACTCGTTTGGTTCTAAAATCGAGCGCATGCTCACGTCGCGTTCGGCTTGGCACTTGTTGTTGGCAGTTCAATCGAATCGCTAAACTTATAAACCCATCAAGAAGTCTACTAAAGTCCAAAACCAAGAACCAATGCAGTTTGTGTAAACAAACCATACCCGTCACGACATTTCACTTTAGTTTACGATATTTTCATTGTTATTTATATCATCACTCACAAAGATCTTTTTTCCTTCTATAAAGTTTATAATACACACAAAAGTTAATTAGACTGTGTTAAACTTGGGACTGACTGACTGACTATTGGCTATTCTTCAAGGACTAAATAATATCTTTTCCACCGTTACAATTAATAATTTTTATAATTACTGTATTCGGTAATCGATTTAAGAATGTCCATTCAATATCTGCCTGCTTCAACTTCCCATCACTACAGATACAAAGACAAAAAAAAATCAGCCAAGTGCGAGTCGGGCCTCGCTCTTTCAGGGTTCCGTACATAATTATGAACAATATAATATTTTGGGTCTAAGAAATATTTAATTTCCGAGCTAGACATCGCAACAAACCGTGAAAGAAAAACCCAAAAAAATGTTCGTTTATTTTGGTCACAGCTTATAAACTATTTAATAAATCGTTATTTTCAGTATTTGTTGTTTAAATAGAGCATATAGTACATAATATACTGAAATATCATATTCCCAACTAGTTTAGTTTTTGAGATAGCCCCCGTCACAAAAATGGTCTAAAACTGACAACTTTGATGGCCTCCCATTCCCTTATTTTTTGAGATAAAAATTAAAAAAATATATATTTGTACTCTACTTAATGAGCTCTAAACAATGATACCCCACAAGCTAGGGTAAAGAAAAAATTTTTTTTTCCGGCTCCTTTTTAGGGTTCCGTACCCGAAAGGTAAAAAACGGAGCCCTATTAATGTCACTCGGCTGTCTGTCTGTCTGTCTGTCTATCTGTCTGTCTGTCTGTCCGTCTGTCCGCCGGTCACAGGTCTCTAGCTCGCAGACGAAATGAGTTACAAACCTGAAATTTTGGTATTTAGTGTAAAACGTTAACCCAAAATTAAATATTGAATTAGAAATTGAATTAAATTATTTTTCAGGGGGGCTCCCATACATGAAAAAGGAGCCAGAAAAAAAAATTTTTTCTTTACCCTAGCTTGTGGGATATCATTGTTTAGAGCTCATTAAGTAGAGTACAAATATATATTTTTTTAATTTTTATCTCAAAAAATAAGGGAATGGGAGGCCATCAAAGTTGTCAGTTTTAGACCATTTTTGTGACGGGGGCTATCTCAAAAACTAAACTAGTTGGGAATATGATATTTCAGTATATTATGTACTATATGCTCTATTTAAACAATAAATACTGTAAACAACGATTTATTAAATAGTTTATAAGCTGTGACCAAAATAAACGAACATTTTTTTTGGGTTTTTCTTTCACGGTTTGTTGCGATGTCTAGCTCGGAAATTAAATATTTCTTAGACCCAAAATATTATATTGTTCATAATTATGTACGGAACCCTGAAAGAGCGAGGCCCGACTCGCACTTGGCTGATTTTTCATGTATAGAGCCCCCCTGTCGCGAAGCGCGTATGCGTTCGCGAAATGCACAAGAGCAAAATTAGCAGCACTGCTCTAAGGTTGGTGTTTAGTTTATGAATGTAATGTTATCTGTGATTTATCAGAGTTCGTTCGGAATTCGCTCTATGCTCTATAGTCTGTGGCTATTACGAATCAGTCATTTTTCATTCGCTATAGTACATTTTGAATTGGGGCGCGACAAGGTGGCTGAACAGTATTCTCATTTTGAACGCGTATCGATGTAATCCGCTCGGATCATGTGCCGTGCGCGCGTATTTAAATGTTAGTATATCGTGGTTTGCTTAAATGGAATTTATAAAGTCACATCAAGTTTTATTTCCGTTATTTACGAGTGGTATTTAAATAGCGCTGCCAACGCACGACCATCTCTTCCATTCCTGAGAACAGCATGCGAAGCAGAGGCGAAGTCTGGCAGACTCATCCCTCCGGGCTCCGAGCGGATTATCTAGACGTTAAGTGCCTGGACGCTAAGTATCTAGATCAGTGATAGGGAATTTATTCTCCATGTGGTTGGCCAACCAAGATTTAAACGGAGGTTATCCTCACCATGCCCTTGATCTTGCGGGCGCATTAGATCAGCCAAGGAAGTAGTCGTGGACTGAGTACTAGCTGCACCGATGGATCTACTACCCTGAATAGTGCTCATAAGAGCTTGAGCACTGAAAAGGAGGTTACCGGAAGGTGCGCCGGGGGTTGTGGACCGTAATCCCTCCGGGCACCCCTACGGGTTTCCCAGTAGTGGGAAACATAGCCCGGGTCATCGGGATGGTGTGGGATGGCCTACCGCACGTTTAAGAAATAGAACATAATCATTCTCTCTAGAACTAGGGGCATCATACAGTGATGTCATAGTTAACTTACCCATGCAGGTCGCCGAGGAGCTGGAGAGAGAGAGAGAGAGAAGGGCGAGCGGAAGACGCGAGGAGACCGGCTGGAGTCAAACTCGCGTCGCAGCATATTACGAAGGTATGACTCCATCAGATATAAGTTAACTCGGGGGGCATTCCTTTCCACTCGTAATCACTTACTCATTATTGTAAACCCTCTAAGGGCCCATAGGGGCTCTCAACGACTTAATAACGCGAAGCAGAACTAGGGAAAGGAATGGCCTTCCCGACACCCCCTGAAAAATAATTTAATTCAATTTCTAATTCAATATTTGATTTTGGGTTAACGTTTTGCACTAAATACCAAAATTTCAGGTTTGTAACTCATTTCGTCTGCGAGCTAGAGACCTGTGACCAGCGGACAGACGGACAGACAGACAGACAGACAGCCGAGTGACATTAATAGGGCTCCGTTTTTACCCTTCGGGTACGGAACCCTAATGATCACGTTATCTGACGCCATTTCTGTTTACGAATACTGCATTGAGTTCTGGTATAGGTAGATTTGAAGGCCTACCATTCACGGGCGCACCAATCCGTGAAGATTTGTCACCAAACGAGGGTTCACGGTTCGTCATGAGGCTCGCGGAATTGTTCGCGGCAACGCGAGCGACGAGCCGCACCCGCGCCCCGAACTCGACCAATCTATGCGTGTATGGGTGCGCGGTAGATTTGTCCACGAACTGGAGGCCCATCGCGCACTGAATAATTAACTTTACGACAATTGACATATGGTACGGTACGCGCGCAGTAGCAAGCAGCAGAGATACGTGCGAGGCTCGCCAAAGTACACAAGCGACTGACGCGCTCGCGTTGTGTGATGTGTCGCGATAACGGATTTGTCGACGGATTGCGATGGTTCGGGTGCGGCTCGAGGCTCGTACTTATACTAGTCTCGAATGCTGAATTTCGAGGAAAGAGGGGAAAAAATAAATAAAATACAAATGTACATGAACAGATTTATTCGTTGACTGTCGGGCAAACTTAATTGGTCCACCTTTATTGCTTCCAACTAGAGATGTGTGGTCGCGTCGTACTCGTTCGCGGTCGGGATCGGGCCGGGGGCGTGCGGGGTGCGGGGAGTGGGAGTGAGGGGTGTGGGGCGCGGGGAGCGGGAGTGCGGGGTGCGGGGTGCGGGGCCGAGGGCGGGGCGCAGGCGGCGGTGGACCAGCGAAGTCGCGCGGCGGCCGCGCGCGCCTCACTCACTCTTACACTTAACCTAACTATTTACAAAATTAGTACCCGTGTAATGTTATAGTCGTAGTATAGTTATAAGGTTACATCGCTATGTACAGATGCGGCGCCGTCACTTGGCGGCGACGTCGACGTGGTGCGTGACGGCGGCGGTGGTGGCGGCGGCGGGCGCGGGCGCGGGCGCGGGCTCGGGCGCCGACAGGTGCGCCAGCGTCTTGTAGAGCGGCGAGTTGACGAAGCGCGGGTACGAGTCGCGGTGCATCAGCGTGTAGATCTGCAGCTGCGCCTCGTCGAACGTGTGCGGCGTGGGCTCCACCATGTTGCGGTTGACGGTCTCGCGCACGCGCGAGTCCAGCGACACCTGCGACAGACGAACGGAGCGTGAGCGGTGACTGGACGGCGGAGGGGGACGCGGGGGGGACGGTACCCACCTCCTTGGGCGACAGGATTGAGATGTAGTCCTCGTAGATGAAGCGCGCCTTCTCCTCGACGGCGTCGGGGTCGGTCTCGCGCTTGAGCTCCTCGCACGCCAGCCAGAACATGATGTTCTCCTCGGAGTACTCGCCGCGCAGGAAGTCGCGGAACACCTTGCGCCCCGCTGCAACAACACGAGCGCACGTCTCACTCTCTGGCAAGCGACACGACGCGCGACGACGCGCGACGGGGCCGTACAGCGACAGCGCGTACCTGGGCTGCGCATGAGGCGGTCGAACGACTGCCCCCAGCTCCGGACCTCCTCCGGCGTGGGCCTGCAACAGAGAGCGGCCGGTGAGCGGGGCTGGCGGGCCGGGGCCGGGGCCGGGGCCGGGGCCGGGGACGGGCGGGGGACACTCACACGTCTCCGTCGAGCAGCAGCGGCTCGTGCGGGCCGGCGTCGGGCGGCTTCTTGCCGGGGCCCGGCTCCGCGCCGCGCGCCGCCAGCCTGCAACACAACGCACGCTGTACGCCGTGCCAGTACGGGGCCAAACTTGCGATTGTCACATTGCGACGGCTGCGAGTGGTGTGATAGCGGGTTCGCGCGGCTCGATTTTAGCATTATCTTGTTGCTTCGATTATTTGATTGAACCTCTGTTCGGACGGTTCGAATGGCAAGCGATTTAGCAGTTGATTGACTAAAATCGAACCGTGTGAACCCGCTGTAATTATAGCTGAATTTCCGGTGAGAGAGTACCCTGTGCCGCTGTGTGCCGGTCGCAAACAATCGCGATCATCATTGTTATTGTAGCTTCTAGACTAGACTTCTATCTGTAAGTACGTACATTATAAATGCGAAAGTAAGTCTGCCTGTCCTGACCTGTGGGGTTATTCTGTAACTTAGTTAGCAACTGAAAATAGTTGCCAACGAATAAGTTTGATATACATTGCTGCTTTACTGTGGGAAATTATAGTGTTTTCATAATTTCACACAGTAAAGCAGCAATGTATATCGAAATAATTCGTTGGCAACTATTTTCAGTTGCTAACTAAGTTACAGAATAACCCACCTGACCTCTTGACGTCTCAACCGCTGAACGAATCTTGACAAACGGAGCACGGGTACGTAGTACTATTATACAGTGTGTCCGGGATCGAACTAGCGATATTTTAGGGACATATTCTACAACTCATTACCTCTCTAAAAATACCACTTATTGGGACCTGTCCCCTCCCCCTCCCAGGGACATCCATTTCAATTTGGTGTGCGTTTTTGTGGTTATGTGCGCACAAAAAATGTAATAACTCGAAAGCCTGCTGATGCACAGGTCTTCAAATGACCTTATTCAATTGGACACAATATTCTCCATCACTAAATATCAAACAATAGAATAAAATGTTAAAATAACTCGATCAAAAATGCTTCGGAAAAAAAATATTTTTTCAAAAATATTGAAAACTACAAGTTTTTGCTGCATTTTGCAAAAACGAGGTCGTTAAGATTACATTGTTAAGTATTAAATCGACAGTTTTTGAGATAAACAACAAAACAACATAAAAATTTTTACTGTAAGTTATTTACTTTTGGAGATATTATTGTTTAAACATAACTTAACCGCGAGCGCGTAAGTTCTTATGTTATTCGAATGTGGGTTTCCATCGCATACATCGGGCGATCAGGTAATAATAATATTGTTTTTGATTAGTCAGTGAATGAGGTTAAAACTAAGGATCAGACCCCTACTTCAACTGATTAAAAATTCGTATAAAAAATTGAAATATCTGACATTTTATTTTGTTTTGTTCCTGGCGAGGAGGCGTTATGATCGCTACTTAAGTTATTACTCATTTTTGTTTGTGATTCAGGTTTGTGAAGTTTGCTAAGTTTAAAGACATGCCTACTTGGTATTATTATAGCCATAAGAGAGCATTTAGATGTCAACTATTCGCCTTGCATCGGACGTGGCAGCAATTCAATGGAATGGCCACCTCATTCTCCAGACTTTACACATTTGGACTTCTTTTTATGAGGACCTATGAAGCAGAAGGTCTTTTATATGGTACCAAATACCAGAAAATAATTATTGGAGACGATCCTGTCCGTTGCAGATAAAATAAGATTGTATTTGGACATGATCCAACGATCCTCCCAACATGAAGCAACTAGCTAACAGAACAGAGGTGGTAATTTCGGTTTGTGGCGGAAATAACCTAGTTTTTAGGATATCTGAGTAGGATATCAGAGTTATTGAGTTATTGAGTTTATAACTAACGAAAATTAAATTATAAAGTTAAGATTTTTTTACCTTATTTATAGTAAGAAAATGATGAATCTTAAATTTGGGTTCAATACTCGTAATTCATGCTTGGGGACGAAGTACTTACAATTACCAATATCTCCAGAAGTAAGTAACTTACAGTCAAATTTTTTATGTCGTTTTGTTGCTTATCTCAAAAGCTGTCGATTTAATACTTAATAATGTGGTCTTAACGACCTCGTTTTTGCAAAATGCAGCAAAAACTTGCAGTTTTCAATATTTTTGAAAAAATAATTTTTTTCCGAAGCATTTTTGATCGAGTTATTTTAACATTTTATTCTATTGTTTGGTATTTAGTGATAGAGAATATTGTATCCAATCGAATAAGGTCATTTGAAGACCTGTGCATCAGCAGACTTTCGAGTTATTACATTTTTTGTGCGCACATACCCAAAAAACGCACATCAAATTGAAATGGCTGTCCCTGGGAGGGGGAGGGGAGCAGGCCCTAATAAGTGGTATTTTCAGAGAGGTAATGAGTTGAAGAATATGTCCTTAAAATATCGCTAGTTCGATCCCGGACACACTGTATATTCTGTGGCACGGGACACGGGACTGTCGCGATTTATTTACTGTTTCATAGTTTATACTACTAGCGAAATTGCGAGTATCTATCAAATAATAGGTAAAGTAAGTATAAGAAAAAAAAAAATTGCAAAAACGGTGTTAATCGATTGCTCTAACCAGTTCTATTAAAGCATACCAAAAAGATGATCCGGCGCAGTTCGCCGCGGGCTTCTCGGGCACCGGACCGGCACCGGACCGGCACGGACCGGCACCGCCAGGGCGCGTCGGGCGTCGACTCTGAACGACGTACACAGGATAGTTACCACCGCCTGTCTGCCTCTGCACCGACGTCCGACACCCGCCGGCCGCCGGCCGCCGGCCGCCGGCCTAGTGCCTCACCTCGGTACTACGTAGACTTGTGCGCGCCGCTCGCACTTACCACTTGGCCCTGCAAGCGAAACATGAACACTGAGCTGTTGTTCCACGACTACGACTACGACTACGACTACGACTACGACTACGACTCACGCACTACGAAGTCGTTCGATGTTACGTGAAAGTTACTTGTGCTCGTGCACTCTTTCCTCATAGGTACTATTTACCCGACTGGGTTATGTGTTTCACCTGTGTGCATGTATGTCCATTCCTATGTCCGCGTGTAACTAATCAACGGCTCTACGGATTTTAATAAATGATACGTCATTAGATTTGTCTTCATGACGCGAGTGTCATAGGGTACCTAAATTTAAAAAAAAATTAAAATGGCGGACTTTATGCGCTTTAATGTGCGAGCTGAAAAAAAATTTTTTCTTCAAGACCCTCGAGTGGGGTATCAAAATGAAGGGATTTAAAAGGCAAATACAAAAATGTATACAATTATATATTTGAAAATAAGTTGGAGTGATAAATCACAGAAAATGACCATTTCCTATGTCAGTTCGTAACTACTCAAAGACTCAACCTATTTTGATAAATGATACGTCATTAGATTTGTCTTAACAGCGCGAATGTTACTGGGTACATAAAATTAATAAAAATTCAAAATGGCGGATTTTATGCACTTTAATGTGCGAGCTGAAAAAATTTTTTTTCCTAAAGACCCTCGAGTGGGGTATCAAAATAAAGGGCTTTAAAAGGCAAATACGAAAATATATACAATCTATATGTTTGTAATCAGTTTGGAGTGACAAATCATAGAAAACAAAATAAATAACAACTACACTGTGAGTAAATTGGTGGTAATTTATTTAAGATCCCTTCCCACTCCACTCTACTACATTCCACATAATCCCCCCTACACCTCCCCCCTTCCCATCAATTATTGTAACACTAATAATTTAACCTTAAATCGCCAAACACTAAAATAATACAATAATATTATGAAGGACCTTATTAAAGTTTCCAGTGTTCAACAGATGGCGCTAATAGTGGTCTTATAGTTTCGGTGGCAAACCGCAAAAGTCGGCAGAACTGCCTAGTGCCTAAACTTGTAGAAAATAATCTACTTTTTCAGATAAATAGTTTCTAGAAACTTTCTTCGCTAATTGGTAATTTTATGTTGAATTAGACATAGGCTATATTTTATATACGAAAAAAATCGAGAAGCGACGTCCGAGCGGCAAAAGTAAAATATTATTTAGTTTCGGATAGACATAATAGATGGCGCCACTAGCTGCTTGCCCCGCGTTCTGCACACTAAATTATTATTTTATATTAAATTAAATTACTAAGCGTAGTCCTAATCGGGTTTTAGTTTACGAACTTTATCTCTTGTAAAAATATGCATTTAAAAATTTTTCATAGTTTTGCACTAAAAACCAAGAAATAAATTACGTAATTAAAAAAAACTAAAAACCCGACTGCGTAAAACAAACTAGTTCTGGTAACTGAAAAGCAAAAAACAAGCTTTGTACTTTATAAACTAGAATTTGATAAGAGCATAAACATAATTAATGTTAGAAAATGTATGGCAGGCGGGGGCATTACTTAGCCAACTACTCAGGACTATTAGTTCGCCCCCGCATGCCATACATTTTCTAACATTAATTATGTTTATGATCTTATCAAATTCTAGTTTATAAAGTACAAAGCTTGTTTTTTGCTTTTCAGTTACCAGAACTAGTTTGTTTTACGCAGTCGGGTTTTTAGTTTTTTTTTTAATTAGTTACGTAATTTATTATTTATTTAAATGAATTAGAACGGCGATGGCCATTTACACTTATTAATTACAAGCGGACACCCGCGACTTCGTTCGCGTGGATATTGGTTTTTAAAAATCCCGTGAGAATCATTTTGTTTTTCCTAAGCTCCTTTGAGCTCATACCTTGCTAAAAACTGTTATAAGTTCACTGGCGGATGTTTAGGTAGTTCAAAATGTAAACATCCGCCACTGAAAGTCCTATCAAAATCGGTCCAGCCTTTCAGAGATTAGCCAGTAATCTTTAAAGTATTTCCTTTCTAACAAAAAAAGAATGAATGAAATCGGACCACCCGTTAACGAATTACAGCTAAGTGCATATTTTGACTTTCATCCCCTCTCCCAAGGGAACCGTGCTGAATTTCGGGATGAAAAGTATCCTATATGTTACTCCATAGTATGAACATAAATCATGCCGAGTTTCATTTCAATCCATTCAGTAGTTTTTACGTGATGCGCGCACAAACATACAGACAAACAGACAAACAGATAAACAGACAAACAGACAAACAGACAAACGGACAAACAGACAAACAGACAAAAATTTCAAAAATAGCTTTTTTACGTTCTATTACTTATCCCTAACATCCCCCAGTTATTATTTTGCAAAAATCTTCAATGTACAGATACGGCAATTCTACGATTTTATTATATGTATAGAATAGATGTATAGACTAGCGGACCCGGCAGACGTCGTCCTGCCCGCTATTAGCGCCACCTACCGGGTCCAATTTTTCTACTTATAAACCTTTCTCTTGAATCACTCTATCTATTAAAAAAAATCGCATCAAAATCCGTTGCGTAGTTTTAAAGATTTAAGCATACATAGGGACATAGGGATATAGGGACAGAGAAAGCGACTTTGTTTTTAACCCCCGACGCAAAAACGACGGGGTGTTATAAGTTTGACGTGTCTGTCTGTGTGTGTGTGTGTGTGTGTGTGTGTGTGTGTGTGTGTGTGTGTGTGTGTGTGTGTGTGTGTGTGTGTGTGTGTGTGTGTGTGTGTGTGTGTGTGTGTGTGTGTGTGTGTGTGTGTGTGTGTGTGTGTGTGTGTGTGTGTGTGTGTGTGTGTGTGTGTGTGTGTGTGTGTGTGTGTGTGTGTGTGTGTGTGTGTGTGTGTGTGTGTGTGTGTGTGTGTGTGTGTGTGTGTGTGTGTGTGTGTGTGTGTGTGTGTGTGTGTGTGTGTGTGTGTGTGTGTGTGTGTGTGTGTGTGTGTGTGTGTGTGTGTGTGTGTGTGTGTGTGTGTGTGTGTGTGTGTGTGTGTGTGTGTGTGTGTGTGTGTGTGTGTGTGTGTGTGTGTGTGTGTGTGTGTGTGTGTGTGTGTGTGTGTGTGTGTGTGTGTGTGTGTGTGTGTGTGTGTGTGTGTGTGTGTGTGTGTGTGTGTGTGTGTGTGTGTGTGTGTGTGTGTGTGTGTGTGTGTGTGTGTGTGTGTGTGTGTGTGTGTGTGTGTGTGTGTGTGTGTGTGTGTGTGTGTGTGTGTGTGTGTGTGTGTGTGTGTGTGTGTGTGTGTGTGTGTGTGTGTGTGTGTGTGTGTGTGTGTGTGTGTGTGTGTGTGTGTGTGTGTGTGTGTGTGTGTGTGTGTGTGTGTGTGTGTGTGTGTGTGTGTGTGTGTGTGTGTGTGTGTGTGTGTGTGTGTGTGTGTGTGTGTGTGTGTGTGTGTGTGTGTGTGTGTGTGTGTGTGTGTGTGTGTGTGTGTGTGTGTGTGTGTGTGTGTGTGTGTGTGTGTGTGTGTGTGTGTGTGTGTGTGTGTGTGTGTGTGTGTGTGTGTGTGTGTGTGTGTGTGTGTGTGTGTGTGTGTGTGTGTGTGTGTGTGTGTGTGTGTGTGTGTGTGTGTGTGTGTGTGTGTGTGTGTGTGTGTGTGTGTGTGTGTGTGTGTGTGTGTGTGTGTGTGTGTGTGTGTGTGTGTGTGTGTGTGTGTGTGTGTGTGTGTGTGTGTGTGTGTGTGTGTGTGTGTGTGTGTGTGTGTGTGTGTGTGTGTGTGTGTGTGTGTGTCTGTCTGTCTGTTCCCCTGTGGCGTTCAAACGGGTGGACCGATTTCTATGCGGTTTTTTTTTTTTGAAAGGTGAATTAGTCGAGAGTGTTCTTAGCTATGTTTGATGAAAATCGGTCCAAGATGGCCGCCGCTACAAAATGGCGGATGATATATTTTTTCACAACTCCCTTGATATGGGTATCAAATGAAAGGGCTTGACTAGTAGAATAGCACTATTGCAAATTCAAGATGGCCGCCGCCACTAAATGGCGAGTGTCGGGGGTTTTTTAAATTTTCAATTTACACTTGTAAATTATGTAGTGAAGTGAAGAAAAAAACAGAATCTATTGTTAGGATATTTCCGCTATGTACCTTAAGATTGTCTATAAAAGCAGACCACACACTAGCGCCAGGCTTATTCTGCTGCCGGCACTTGTGGTGTAAACATCGACGTGGTCTGTCTTCGTGTTGGTTCGATTATTTAATTTTCACTTTTTAAACTGTTTGTGGTAATTTTGTTCCAATTGTTAATTATTTTGTGAAATAAAAACGTATTTGGTTTGTTATCAACAAATTGTTATTTTTTTAAATGAATTTCCACTTCTGTTTCTAACATCAGAAGTGGGATTCGTATTCATTAGCCCATTAGAGTCAAAAACCATCCACTGACAAGCATTAATTTATTTCGATTGGAACAAGATTTTAACCGTGAATTTTTCTGAATTTGTTGGTGTTTGTGTTCGTGTAACTGTGGGATCGCGGGTACCGAGACCGCGATCGTATTTGTGAATTGTGATCGACGTCGAAGTTTGCGAAACAGAGCACGTCGATGTGAGACAGCAGGGCGTGGCCGTAGGTCACGAAATCGCGCGCTTACTCCGTCTGAATCGCGAACGATTTAGATACCCGCGTTTTACTCAGATACTAAATTCGATTATGAATCGAATCTCCGCGATGGAAAAAAAAAAACAACGCGTCGCGATCTGAAAAAGGTTTGCTGTAGCGGTTGATGCAAATAGTGAGATCTCCGAAAATATTTCCATGCGTATAGTACCCGCAATAAACGCGAATAATATCCCCGCGAGTGTAAACAGTTTAGACGACGTTATGACCGTACAAAAAGAATGCCCGTTTCCGCGCTTACCTCCGCACAAAATTTAGTTAATGCAATCAAATCTTTGAAATCAAGTTCCCATAACTATTTTGTGTCTATTTTTGACCCATCGCTGCATGATTTTGATAATTGGTGCGAGGAAGTAGAACGAGCAAAACATTCAAACGGTTGGAACGATCATGGCCCGTGTTTGTCGCAAGTTTCAACTTGTTTCGACTTGTTTCGAGGGCGACGACTGATCGTTCATGGCAAAATTTCGTTGAGGAATTTAAACCTTTCTGCCCGCGTAGCGTAAGTACTAAGTAGGTAGACTACGCTAATATTTTATACGAAGTCATGAATACAAACTCGGCAAAAATTTCTTACGTAGGTATTTCGACTACGCTAGGAGAACATTGTTGCGTCTGCGCATCATCAAGGGTCTCATTGAAGGTCTGATAATGCATTCGGATAGATTCTTGTGCTCAGTATGTGAATGATTGTAAACATGTGGGTACCGTCGATAGTCAGCGCGGTTTACTATTGTCCATATTGAACGAGTTCACTGCGAGTGACCGGTATCCCTTGCCAACTTTTCACTAACCTTCGTGACGATTGAAGTCGAGTATTTGGGGAGAGTTGTCAGTCAAGGTCAGGTGAGGCCGAGACACCACTAACTAATAGTAAGATTGCAGGTACTTAAAGAACAGCCACTTGCGAGGCTGCTAGCCGCAGCGTCCGCCACGGCATCTCGCCGTGCACCGCCTGTGGGCTGTAGGCCGCAGCGCTCGCCACGGCATCTCGCCGTGCACCGCCTGTGGCTGTGGGCCGCAGCGCCCGTCTGGGGCCTCACCGTGAGCCGCCTACTGTGGGCTGCCGGCCGCAGCGTCCGCCACGACATCTCGCCGTGCACCGCCTGTGGCTGTGGGCCGTAGCGCCCGTCTGGGGCCTCACCGTGAGCCGCTTACTGTGGGCTGCCGGCCGCAGCGTCCGCCACGGCATCTTGCCGTGCACCGCCTATGGCTGTGGGCCGCAGCGCCCGCCTGGCGCCACACCGTGGGCCGCCTACTGTGGGCTGCCGGCCGCAGCGTCCGCCACGGCATCTCGCCGTGCGCCGCCTGTGGCTGTGGGCCGCAGCGCCCGCCTGGCGCCACACCGTGGGCCGCCTACTGTGGGCTGCCGGCCGCAGCGTCCGCCACGGCATCTCGCCGTGCGCCGCCTATGGCTGTGGGCCGCAGCGCCCGCCTGGCGCCTCGCTGTGAGCCGCCTTTGGCATGGCTGCTGGCTGCCTCGGCGCTTCGCTGCGCCTTCGGTGTGGCTGCTGGCTGCCTCGGCGCTTCGCTGCGCCTTCTGCGCGGCTGTTGGCTGAAGCGCCTGCCTGGCGCCTCGCCGTGAGCCGCCTTCGGCGTGGTTGCTGGCTGCCCCGGCGCCTTGCTGCGCTTTCGGCGTGGCTGCTGCCTGCCTCGGCGCCTCGCTGCGCCTGCGGCGTGGCTGCTGGCTGCGCCTGCGGCGTGGCTGCTGGCTGCGCCTTCTGCGTGGCTGCTGGCTGCGCCTTCGGCGTGGCTGCTGGCTGCCTCGGCGCCTCGCTGCGCCTGCGGCGTGGCTGCTGGCTGCGCCTGCGGCGTGGCTGCTGGCTGCGCCTTCTGCGTGGCTGCTGGCTGCCTCGGCGCCTCGCTGCGCCTGCGGCGTGGCTGCTGGCTGCGCCTGCGGCGTGGCTGCTGGCTGCGCCTGTGGCGTGGCTGCTGGCTGCGCCTTCTGCGTGGCTGCTGGCTGCCTCGGCGCCTCGCTGCGCCTGCGGCGTGGCTGCTGGCTGCGCCTGCGGCGTGGCTGCTGGCTGCGCCTGTGGCGTGGCTGCTGGCTGCGCCTTCTGCGTGGCTGCTGGCTGCGCCTTCTGCGGTGGCTTGGGTTAACTGGAGTGTCTGTGCCCGAGTCTGGCAGCTCTGCTGGTTTTCCCTGTGAGCTACGGGTTCAGCGACTGAGCCTGAGTCTGGCAGTCTGCTGGTGGTTTTACTTCGAGCGACTGGACCAGTGACCGAGGCCCGAGTCAGGTGGTCTGATAGCTGGTTCAGTGACCGTGGCCCGAGTCAGGCGGTCGGAGCTGGTTCGGTGACCGCTGCCCACGCCGGGTGGTGGTGTGCTGAACTAGCTCACATGGACGCGGTCCATGGGTGCGCGCGCTAGGTTTTTGAGACGTCTCATAGGTTGAAAGGTTTCACCTCTTCTAGGTGATAGGGACACCCCATAAGAACTAAATGGCTCATCTAATTCGAATTTCGAGCTGCTTAACTATTTTGTTCCCATTTATAACTATGGGATTGTGTTTTAACGAAATTCATTTCAGCCTAACGATGAAACATTTGACCTGGGTGCGGGTCCCTCTTCTGCACCTCAGACTACTCCGCGCCAGGGGCAGAGGCATCGCTCGACTCCGCGAGCTCCGTCGCGCGTCGGCCTCTCCTCGCGCTCCGTCGCGCGTCGGCCTCTCCTCGCGCACCGCACGCCGCCAGCGTCGCGGCACCAGCTGCGAGCCTCGGCAGAGAAGATCTCGTGACTCTTCTGGCTATGACGGCGGACGAGGACGCCGCGTAGTCAGGAGAGGCCGTGTTAGGATATTTCCGCTATGTACCTTAAGATTGTCTATAAAAGCAGACCACACACTAGCGCCAGGCTTATTCTGCTGCCGGCACTTGTGGTGTAAACATCGACGTGGTCTGTCTTCGTGTTGGTTCGATTATTTAATTTTCACTTTTTAAACTGTTTGTGGTAATTTTGTTCCAATTGTTAATTATTTTGTGAAATAAAAACGTATTTGGTTTGTTATCAACAAATTGTTATTTTTTTAAATGAATTTCCACTTCTGTTTCTAACACTATAATATAATAAAACTGTAACAGATCCAATTCTGTACATTGAAGATATTTTGAAAATTTTTATTGGAGGGCACTCTATAATCGCTGAAGCCAAAACTGCATTTTTTTTTCATTTTTGTCTGTCTGTCTGTCTGTCTGTATCTTGGCCGCGCATCACGCCGAAACTACTGAATAGATTCGAATGAAACTTGGTACGATTTGAGTTTATACTCCGAGGTAGGTTATAGGATACTTTTTATCCCGAAATTCAGCATGGTTCCCTTGGGAGAGGGGATGAAAGTTAAAACGTGTATTTAGCTGTAATTCATTAACGCGTTGTTCGATTTCACTCATTCTTTTTTTGTTAGAAAGGTAGTACTTTATATATTGTCCCGTAAATATTTCAAGGTCATAGGTTTTTTAGTTCAGAAATGACAGGCATTTAGTGGGTTCCAATAACTTGGGACCCGGATCTTTGTACGTACGGCTTATTTTAAGCTGGCGTGCGTTTAAATTTATGTTTGTCGTTCTGTCTATTAATTGTTCCAACTAATCTCTGAAACGGCTGGATCGATTTTAATGGAACTTTCAATG
This sequence comes from Melanargia galathea, assembly GCA_920104075.1. Classification (NCBI taxonomy): domain Eukaryota; kingdom Metazoa; phylum Arthropoda; class Insecta; order Lepidoptera; family Nymphalidae; genus Melanargia; species Melanargia galathea. The sequence continues at coordinate 20,465,114 of OV049873.1, read as the reverse complement.
TTATAAGGAGTAACAGGCTACATTTAGTTTAGGTACATAAAAGAATTATGGGATCCGATCCGATCCTATATAAAACCTATATCCACGCGGACGAAGTCGCGGGGATCAGCTAGTAACAAAATAAAAGAGCACTTAAAAATAAATAGTAGGTAATGTAATCCCAATCACACTGGCTTCTCACAAAACTCCAGACACGTTCGTACGAGCACCTTCCATTCATCAGCAGACACGTCGAACTGCAACACTGCGAACACGTTTGAAACCGCGGACAGCATTGATCGCTGAGAGAGCGCGAGAGATGGGAGAGCGCGAGCAAAGTACCTATTTATTATTAAAGCAGGCACCTAGGTACATAACTAGTAGCCTCTCTAGGTATCTAGGAGCACCTTTAATGATATCTATCTTTATTTATCTTCTATTTAATTCTTATTTAATTGTAACAAGTAAATAATAATTACATAAAGCTACGGTAGGTAGGACCTAGTAAAATTTTTCAACATGCTGCGTGTTAGAAAACGAAAAGTAGGGTTTCGCATTCATCACTAAAGATAAATGTTGACGTAAACATAAATCTAATCTAAAATAATGATGTATAAGTGAGAGAGGAGAAAGAGCGGGGGCGGGAGTCGGGAGTTGAGGACGTGAACCAGGCAGCTGGCCCGCGGTCCCACCGACTGCACAGTGCACTGCACCCGCTGGTAGGACCACTCTGTGCCTAGGTACCTACCCGTAGTCCTAGTAGTGGGCTAGCGGCGAGCGATAGTATGGATATTAATCATTATTTTTATTAATTCAACTAGATGATGCCCACGGCTTCGCCCGTGTGGATTTAGGTTTTTAAAAATCCCGTGGGAACTTTTGATTTTCCAGAACAAAAAGTAGCCTATCTGTAGTAACCCATCCCCAAAACGGAAAAATTCCGTGGGATCCCTACGATTTCGGAATGCAATTCCTTACAGCATCAGGGTTGAGGAGTTGGATATGTACCTACTCGAGTTCATTCAACGATAAAGTCTTTAATTGGTACCCCCAATATCAATTTAAATAACCGACAGTTCCTAAATCCCATTAGTTTTGGGGATCAGGTTCCCTGAATTTGGATGGAGGAAAAATTTGGATTCCAATTCCTTAATCCTGATGCTGTACATCCATTGGAATCCAAATTTTTTGTAGGACAGTGTAGCAATGTTTCTCTATCGATGAAAAAAATAATTACGCAAATCGGTTCAGAGATCTTGGAGATATCGGTGTACATAGGTAGAAAAACATAACTCCTTTTTTGAAAGTCGGTTAAAAAAGTAGCCTATGTTACTCCCTGGTTAATTTTCTACTTGTATGTGAAAGTCCCGTCAAAATCGGTTCAGCCGTTCCGAAGATTAGCCCGTTCAAACAGACAGACAGACAAAAATTTAAAAAACGTATGATTCGGTTATGGTACTTACAGTTTAAATCACCGTATGAGCTTAATATGAGGTAGTTATATTTCGAAATTACAAACAGACACTTCAATTTTATTTATTAAGTATAGATAATTTAAAAAAAATATTTTCCCATGTACCTATATAGGTATTCACATCCCAGTGGTTGTTTCGTGACGGAACTACTGGAACATTTCTTCTCAAAGCGTCAAAGGTTCCGTTACTTCTGTAACGGATTGCAGAGCAGTATTGTAGAAAGTAACGGAACATTTGGGGAAAAAGTCCCAGCTGTCCCATCAAATTAAGCGGGACTACTGGGAATACACTACTTTTTCTAGTAGGTATACACAGTTATAAGTGGTATACTGGTGAAATACGCGTAGGTGGGAACACGGGCCCTTAATGTTTTTAGTGTCGATTTAGCCAGAACTTGTGCAACTGCAGTGGGCAATGGGCATGTTGAACGATCTCCCCCGCCCGTGGCTCGCTCCGGCCCACCGGCACTGGCCCACCGGCACTGGCCCACTGGCCCACCGCGACCGGCCCACCCGTGGCCTGCACTCTGCGCCAGGACCGTTCGCTTTTATGAAGTTGACTCACGATTATGACGTGTTCTACAACTTTCCGTATTAACTATTAACAACCATTTTATTTGACATCTATTACAGGCACAGCTGAATTTTCAGCTCTAATAGGATAAAATACAGATTACAGACAGACTTATCTAATTAGAAACTATAGGTACGGGTGGCTCGTTAGATTACGGAACAGAAATTGAAAGGACGAATGAACGTCGTAAAATAAACTGTGTGGCATTGTCAGACGAGTGGGAGCGGAGACGAGGGAAATGGAGCGGAGACGAGCGCAGTGGAGCGGAGACGAGCGCAGCGGAGCGGAGACGAGGGAAGTGGAGCGGAGAGGAGTGCAGTGGAGCGGAGACGAGGGAAATGGAGCGGAGAGGAGTGCAGTGGAGCGGAGACGAAGGAAGTGGAGCGGAGAGGAGTGCAGTGGAGCGGAGACGAGGGAAGTGGAGCGGAGACGAGGGAAGTGGAGCGGAGAGGAGTGCAGTGGAGCAGAGACGAGGGAAGTGGAGCGGAGAGGAGTGCAGTGGAGCGGAGACGAGGGAAGTGGAGCGGAGAGGAGTGCAGTGGAGCGGAGACGAGGGAAGTGGAGCGGAGAGGAGTGCAGTGGAGCGGAGACGAGGGAAGTGGAGCGGAGAGGAGTGCAGTGGAGCGGAGACGAGGGAAGTGGAGCGGAGAGGAGTGCAGTGGAGCGGAGACGAGGGAAGTGGAGCGGAGAGGAGTGCAGTGGAGCGGAGACGAGGGAAGTGGAGCGGAGACGAGCGCAGTGGAGCGGAGACGAGAGAAATGGAGCGGAGACGAGCGCAGTGGAGCGGAGACGAGGGAAGTGGAGCGGAGACGAGCGCAGTGGAGCGGAGACGAGGGAAGTGGAGCGGAGACGAGCGCAGTGGAGCGGAGACGAGCGCAGCGGAGCTCACCAGGAGCAGGAGCAGCAGCAGCACCAGCACAGGCAGCACGGCTTGGCGGCGGGCCGGCAGCCGCGCGCCAGCGCCGCCAGGCTGCACATCTGCAACACACCCGCACGCTCACTACCGCTGCACATCCAGCAGGCACGAGCCAGGAGCCAGGACCCAGCAGCCAGGAGCCACCAATAATGTAAACCATTCAACTTTTACAAAATGTGTGAAAATATTTAGATTAGAATCGATAGTATAGAGTTAATCTGCATGAGAGCAGCAGCATGCATACCTATGACGATCCATGACAAAGATTAGAATAGTTTTTTTAATTAAATGAACTTTTACGAGTGCTTTTGAATAGTCGAGTGAATCTACAGCCGGTTCCGAATGCTGTTCCTACCGAGTACCGAGAACCAACGAGGCGAGCGACACGGATCCACGAACGAATTTAGGCAGACGTATGAGAAAATCTTATGTAAAACTAGCTTCTGACGGCGGCTTCGCCCGCGTGAATTTCGGTTTTTCACAAATCCCGAGGAAATCGTGGATTTCCGGTTCCCGTTCCCGCTCCCTTTTCCAACCTTTATACCTACTTTCAAAGAAGTTTTCTATAGTAATCTGCCTACAGCAGCAGCTATAGATTTCGGTTTTTTTAAAATCCCGTGGGAACTGTGAATTTTTCCAGGATAAAAAGTAGCCTATGTGTTAAATCAGGGCATAATCTATCTCCATTCAAAATTTCATGTAGTTAAATTACAAAATAAGTCTTAAATCATTAGGAGATGTAAGATTTATGAGCGAAAATAAAGCGAAGTAGAGGTCCGGGAGGAGCCCGCGGTCCCACCTACAGGTCCCCGCGGAGAGCGCGCCGCTCTCTAGGCCGGCGAGGGGCCGCGCCGCATGGCGCGCGCCGCGCTCCGCTCTCCGCGCTCCGCTCTCCGCGCTCCGCTCTCCGCGCTCCGCTCTCCGTTCTCCGCTCTCCGCTCTCCGCTCGCAGTCTCCGTTCGCTTCGCCTACTGAAACTGCACGATCACTGTGAACTTTTGAACCACTTTTCACGTTTCAAAATCTCGAATTTCATCCCACGTTTACGTTCGCAACTTTGAAAGTTCGGTGCGAGCACATCGACACTAACGGCAGAGATGTCCGGTTCGCTTTCACCTATTTCACGAGGAGAGAATAATATGAATCGGATCGGTGCAGCGCTCGGCCGCGCGGCCTCGTCGAGCGAGCGTCGCCGGCGGCTCCCGCTGGCCGCTGTCGGCGGGCGAGCCGCGAGCCGCGAGCCGCGCGCCGCGGCAGGTACGACGTCACTCGGGAACTCGGACTACGGATGGATGTTCGCTAACGATGGAGCGTTCGACGGTTTCGACGAGTGGGTCGTACCGCCATAACGAGGGTCGCGACGCGTCGACTCGCACGCGAATATCGCAAGCGGAACCGGCGTCGAGCGCGAGTCACCCGCGGCGCGCAGCCGGGCCGCGCCGCTGGGCGCCGCCCCGCGCCGCCGCGAGCGCGATCTCTCGCGGCGGCGCCGGGCGCGAAAATAAACAGTTCGGAGGGCAGCGGGTGAGGGTCGCGCGTATTTATAGCGCGGCCTGCGAGCGGCGTGCCTCGTGCGTAGGTCACCTGCCCGCGGCGGCGGCTGGGCCGGGCGGCCGGAGCGGCGGCGGGCGGCTGGCCGGCCACGCCGGCGCTAGCGGCGGCGCGGGCGCGGCATGGGGCGGGCGCGCGGCCGGCGGGCGCTGCGGCGGTGTCGGGAGGGCCGCGGCCGGGGCGCGACTGCCCGGCGGTCGGCGGATCGACCGAGCGCGCTCGCGCATGCGCGCCGCCCGCCCGCCCGCGACCCAGTTGCGCCGCTGCCGCCGCGGCCGCTCCGGTCGATGAACCGCCGCGCTCCGGTACGTATCGATCTCTGCACGGTGCCGGGTGCGTCATCGCCCGACGCCCGTCCATTCATACGCCAGCAGCGCCAGCCGGCGCGCGTGGGCGCGGTGCGCGGTGCGCGGTGCGCGGTGCGCGGTGCGCGGTGCGCGGTGCGCGGTGCGCGGCCGGTCCTACGACGCTCGCTGCAATCTCGATTTTCCCTCGCTAATCGTTAGCTGTAACACTTTACCTCATGCAGTAACTAAATGATAATTATGTAGGTCACTTTTATGTTTACCACTTTCCGTTTAGTTCGCACTTGTAGAAACATAATATCTACAGTACAAACTATAAGCGGTGATAGCCTAGTGGTTAGCTCAAACGACCTCCTTTTCGGGAGACCGAGTTCAATCCTCGGCACGCGCTTTAGCTTTAGGAGTTATATGTGAGCTTTAAGCAATTAAATATCACTCGCTTTATCAGTGAAGAAAAGCGGGCCTCGCTTTTTAGGGTTCCGTACATAATTATGAACAATAAGTATAATATTTTGAGTCTAAGAAATATTTAATTTTCGAGCTAGATATCGCAACAAACCATGAAAGAAAAACCCAAAAAATGTTCGTTTGTTTTGGGTCACAGCTTATAAACTATTTTATGAATCGTTGTTTTCAGTATTTGTTGTTTAAAATAGAGCATATGGCACATATGATGATGATGATGAACTGGTTTAGTTTTCGAGGTAGCCCCCGTCACAAAAATGGTCTAAAACCGACAACTTTGCAGATGGCCCCTCGTTTCCTTATTTTTGAGCAAAAAATTAAAAAATACATAATTATTCTTACCACATTCTTACTCTACTCAATGAGCTCTAAACAATGATAACAAATAAAAAAGCTAGGGTAAGAAAAAAAAATTTTTATCCGGCTCCTTTCTCATGTATGGGAGCCCCCCTGAAAAAGAATTTAATTCAATTTCTAATTCAATACTAGATGATGCCCACGGCTTCGCCCGTGTGGATTTAGGTTTTTAAAGATCCCGTGGGAACTTTTGATTTTCCAGAACAAAACGTAGCCTATTTGTAGTAACCCGTCCCCAAAACGGAAAAGATCCGTGGGATCCCCACGATTTTGGAATACAATTCAGGCTCGGATCTGGGGATCCCGGATGGGGGGGGGGGGGGGGGGGCAGGCCGAGGCCCGTTGGCAGGCGGCAGATTCAGAGGGCGGCAAATTCAAAATGCTGAGTACAGCATTATCGCAACTTTATTACTTTATAATCTATCTATCTTCTATCTATCTTCTTCTATCTATACTAATATAATAAAGCGAAAGAGTTTGTTTGTTTGTTTGTTTGTTTGTTTGTTTGTTTGAACGCGCTAATCTCTGGAAGTACCGATCGGATTTGAAAAATTCTTTTTGCATTTGGTTGTCCAACTTTTGGGGCAGGTTATAGGCTATTTACTATCCCTAAAATCCTCCCCTAAGGGGGTAAAATGGGGGTAGAAAGTTTGTATGAAAGTCCTATGCTTTTAAAGTTACAGACCTGAAAATCGGCATTTAGATTACTTATTAGTTTTAAATAATAAAACTCTGTATATTTTATTTTGAAAAATCTTCCCTAAAGGGTGGTAAAATAGGGGATGAAAGTTTTAATGGGAAGTTTTAATTATAATTTTGCTATTATCAACTTGAAATTTGGAAGGTAGGTTAATTCTAGGGCTTAGATATCAGCCTGGAAAATATTTCACGAAAATCCTCCCCTAAGGGGGTAAAATGGGGGTTGGAAGGTTATGTTTTTGAAGTTACAGATATGAAAATAGGATAATATGAAATTATAATTTTTAAATGATAAAAACCTGTATAAGTAATTCTGGAAAATCTCCCCATAAGGGTGGTAAAATAGGGGATGAAAATTTTTATGAAAGTCCTATGTTTTTAAAGTTACAAACCTGAAAATCGGCATTTAGATTATGAGTTTTAAATAATAAAACTCTGTAAATTTTATTTTGAAAAATCTGCTTTTAAGGGTGGTAAAATAGGGGATGAAAGTTTTAATGGGAACTAAAAACGATTGCAGCGCCCTCTGGTGGTCTAACTTGAAGCGATCATAGCGCCCTTTGGCGGCCAAAACTGGAAACTAAAAAACGATCACAGTGCCCTCTGGTGGCCTAAGCCGGAAACTTGAAGCAATAGCAGCACCCCCTAGCAGCCAAAACTGGAAACTAAAAAAAACGATTGCAGCGCCCTCTAGCGGCTAAAACTGGAAGCTAAAAACGATCGCAGCGCCCTCTGGCGGCCAAAACTGGAAACTAAAAAACGATCACAGCGCCCTCTGGCGGCCTAAGCCGGAAACTTGAAGCAATAGCAGCGCCCTCTAGCAGCCAAAACTGGAAACTAAAAACGATCGCAGCGCCCTTTGGCGGCCAAAACAAGAAACTAAAAACGGTCTAAGCTGGAAACTTGGAGCAATAGCAGCGCCCTCTAGCAGCCAAAACTGGAAACTACAAAACGATTGCAGCGCCCTCTTGCGGCCAAAACTGGAAATTAAAACGACCACAGTGCCCTCTTGCGGCAAAAACTGGAAACTAAAAAAACGATCGCAGCGCCCTCTGGCGGCCTAGGCCAGAAACTTGAAGTGATTGCAGCGCCCTCGTGCGGTCAAAACTGGAAACTAAAAATGATCGCAGCGCCCTCTAGCGGCCTAAGCCGGAAACTTGAAGCGATTACAGTGCCCTCTTATAGTCAAAACTCTTGCGGCCGGAGCTGGAAACTCGAAGCAATTGCAATGACCTCTGACGGCCGCAGGCGGAATCTCGATACGACAGCTGCGCCCTCTGGTGGCCGAAGGCAATTAAATAAATACTAAATTAATAACTAAATCAATAAATAAATAACTCAATAAATAAATAAATAATGTAAAGCTATTTAGTTATTAAATAATTATCTAAATGTGAAAGTGCGGATATTTGGATGTTAAGATGTTTGGATGTTTGTTACTCTATAACGTCGCAACTACTGAACAGATTTGGCTGAAATTTTGAATGGAGATAATGCCCTGACTTAAAACATAGGCAACTTTTTATCCTGAAAAAATCCACAGTTCCCACGGGATTTTGAAAAAACCCAAATCTACAGCTATAGGTAGATCAATATAGCAAACTACCTTGAAAGTAAGTATAAAGATTGGAAAAGGGAGCGGGAACAGGAACCAGAAATCCACGATTCCCTCAGGATTTATGAAAAACCGAAATTCACGCGGGCGAAGCCGCGGGTAACAGCTAGTAATATAATAAAACTGTAACAGATCCAATTCTGTACATTGAAGATATTTTGAAAATTTTTATTGGGGGGCACTCTATAATCGATACTGAAGCCAAAACTGCAATTTTTTTCATTTTTGTCTGTCTGTCTGTCTGTCTGTCTGTCTGTCTGTCTGTCTGTCTGTATCTTGGCCGCGCATCACGCCAAAACTACTGAAGGGATTCGAATGAAACTTGGCACGATTTGAGTTTACACTCCGAGGTAGGACATAGGATACTTTTTATCCCGAAATTCAGCACGGTTCCCTTGGGAGAGAGGATGAAAGTTAAAACGTGTATTTAGCTGTAATTCATTAACGCGTTGTTCGATTTCACTCATTCTTTTTTTGTTAGAAAGGTAATACTTTATATATTGTCCCGTAAATATTTCAAGGTCATAGGTGTTTTAGTTCAGAAATTACAGACATTTATTGGGTTCAAATAACTTGGGACGCGGATGTTTGTACGTACGGCTTATTTGAAACTGGCGTGCGTTTAAATTTATGTTTGTCGGCCTGTCTATTTGTTCCAGCTAATCTCCGAAACGGCTGGATCGATTTTGATGGAACTTTCAATGGCAGATAGGTGATGTTAAGGAGTAACTTAGGATACATTTACTTTAGGTACAAAAAAGAATTATGGGGTCCGATCCGATTCTATATAAAAACCTATATCCATGCGAACGAAGTCGCGGGGGTCGGCTAGTCTATCTTCTTCTATAATATAATAAAACTGTAACAGATCCAATTCTGTACATTGAAGATATTTTGAAAATTTTTATTGGAGGGCATTCTATAATCGATACTGAAGCCAAAACTGTAATTTTTTTCATTTTTGTCTGTCTGTCTGTATCTTGGCCGCGCATCACGCCGAAACTACTGAACGGATTCGAATGAAACTTGGTACGATTTGAGTTTATACTCCGAGGTAGGACATAGGATACTTTTTATCCCGAAATTCAGCACGGTTCCCTTGGGAGAGGGGAAGAAAGTTAAAACGTGTATTTAGCTGTAATTCATTAACGCGTAGTTCGATTTTACTCATTCTTTTTTTATTAGAAAGGTAGTACTTTAAGTATTGTCCCGTAAATATTTCAAGGTCATAAGTTTTTTAGTTCAGAAATGAAAGACATTTATTGGATTCAAATAACTTGGGACCCGGAACTTTGAACGTACGGCTTATTTTAAACTGGTGTGCGTTTAAATTTATGTATGTTGGTGTGTCTATTTGTTCCAACTAATCCCCGAAATGGCTGGATCGATTTTGACGGAACTTTCAATGGCAGATAGGTGATGTTATAAGGAGTAACTTATGCTACATTTAGTTTAGGTACAAAAAAGGATTATGGGATCCAATCCGATCCTATATAAAAGTCTATATCCACGCGGACGAAGTCGCGGGGGTCAGCTAGTAATATAATAAAACTGTAACAGATCCAATTCTGTACATTGAAGATATTATGAAAATTTTTATTGGAGGGCACTCTATAATCGATACTGAAGCCAAAACTGCAATTTTTTTCATTTTTGTCTGTCTGTTTGTCTGTCTGTCTGTCTGTATCTTGGCCGCGCATCACGCCGAAACTACTGAATGGATTCGAATGAAACTTGGTACGATTTGAGTTTATACTCCGAGGTAGGACATAGGATACTTTTTATCCCGAAATTCAGCACGGTTCCCTTGGGAGAGGGGAAGAAAGTTAAAACGTGTATTTAGCTGTAATTCATTAACGCGTAGTTCGATTTTACTCATTCTTTTTTTATTAGAAAGGTAGTACTTTAAGTATTGTCTGGTAAATATTTCAAGGTCATAGGTTTTTTAGTTCAGGAATGACAGACATTTATTGGGTTCAAATAACTTGGGACCCGGATCTTTGAACGTACGGCTTATTTTAAACTGGTGTGCGTTTAAATTTATGTTTGTCGATCTGTCTATTTGTTCCAGCTAATTTCCGAAACGGCTGGATCGATTTTGACGGAACTTTCAATGGCAGATAGGTGATGTTATAAGGAGTAACTTAGGTTACATTTAGTTTAGGTACAAATAAGGATTATGGGATCCAATTTGATCCTATATAAAAACCTATATCCGCGGGGATCAGTCGCGGGTCGACTCCGAAGTCGCGGGGATCAGCTAGTCTATTATAAAGTAGTAGTAGTAATTAACTTAATAATCTATAGGTCAGTGGCGGATTATCCTTAAGGCAAACTAGGCACGTGCCTAGGGGCGCGAGATTACAAGGGGTGCCAAAGTTAAGTAAGCAGGTGCTGTAAAGTTAGCACTGCAGGTCTTTCGAAGCTGCAAACTTGGATTAGTACCTACCTATATCTCCACGACTTTTATTGGTCCTAACAACATATTAAAAAACAGAACTAGCCGTTAGTTCAGCCAATCAGGGGCGCCGATGAGCCTAGAGCGCTGTCGACATCTAATCAGCCACTGTATTGGTACATATTTCAAACTGTTACAGGTCATATTTTGTACTAGCGGTCCGCCCCGGCTTCGCCCGTGGTACATAATATATAGCCTATAGCACTCAGGGATCACGTACAATATATCCAACGGTGAAAGAGTTTTTGAAATCGGTCTAGTAGTTCCTGAGATTAGCGCGTTCAAACAAACAAACTCTTCAGCTTTATAAAATTAAGTATACCTAGATTACATTGAAAATATTTTGAAAATTCTTTTGGATGGCACTGTATAATCGATACGGAACCTAAAACTGTATTTTTTTCATTTTTGTCTGTCTGTCTATAATCTTGGCCATGAATCACGCTGAATCTACTACGCCAGTCAAATTTTACATTAAAATCGCAATCAAACGGCAAGTTCTGATTTTTTAATATGATGTTAGGACTACTACCAGTAGTATTAATCTGATTTTGCAGCTTCGAAAGATCTGTGCTAACTTTGCAGCACTCGAAAAACCGCGAAATTTTTGCACTTTTTTTGGATTTTTTAATATAAACCTAAACTATGTTTTTTTTAAAGTAATCTAAATTGCTTCAATTTAAGTCTAAAACCAGCTCTGAAAATTCAATATTTATTGAGATACAGCTCTTCAAAACTTAACAATTTTATTTCCAAAAAAGTTAAATTTTAAAATAAATATTTATATTTTAAAAAGGTTTGGTCAATTTTAAACTCCGATATTGGGGAAAATACTCATTTTACAGGTAAAATTAAATGAAAAAATGTTGTAGTAAATATAATTAACTTTAATTTAAACATAAAACAACATTTGTAGGCCATATAGTTTACTTAACTTTATTTTAAGGACAAAACGACGTCTCTAGGCCATATACTTAGTTTAAAGATTGAGGAGGGAAATTTCATTTTTTTTTTTTTTTCAGTTTTTGCCCCGCCTCGAAAAAACTCAAGATCCGGGGCTGATACATTTCCTTACATCATCAGGGTTGAGGAGTTGGATATGTACCTACTTGAGTTTATTCAACGACTAGATGATGCCCACGGCTTCGCCCGTGTGTAGGTATTTAGGTTTGTAAAAATCTCGTGGGAACATTGATTTTCCAGAACAAAAAGTAGCCTATCTGTAGTAAGTAGTAACCCGTCCACAAAACGGAAAAATTCCGTGGGATCCTTTCGATTTCGGAATGCAATTCCTTACAGCATCAGGGTTGAGGAGTTGGACATGTACCTACTCGAGGTCATTCAACAATAAAGTCTTTAATTGGTATCCCCAATATTAATTTAAATAACCGACAGTGCCTAAATCCCATTAGTTTTGGGGATCAGATCCCCTACAGCATCAGGATTGAGGAGTTGGAATCCAAATTTTTTGTAGGACAGTGTCGCAATGTTTCTCTATCGATTAAAACAAAAATTACGCAAATCGGTTCAGAAATCTCGGAGATATCGGTGTACATAGGTAGAAAAACACAACTCCTCCTTTTTTGAAAGTCGGTTAAAAAAGTAGCCTATGTTACTCCCTGGTTAATTCTCTACTTGTATGTGAAAGTCCCGTCAAAATCGGTTCAGCCGTTCCAAAGATTAGCCCGTTCAAACAGACAGACAGACAGACAGACAGACAGACAGACAGACAGACAGACAGACAAAAATTTCAAAAACGTGTGATTCGGTTATAGTATCGTTCAAATAACCATATGAGCTTAATATGAGGTAGTTATTTCGATATTACAGACAGACACTTCAATTTTATTTATTACTAGCTTTTGCCCGCAGCTTCGCCCGCGTGAATTTCGATTTTTCACAAATCCTGAGGGATAAGTAGATTTCTGGTCCACCCGCCCCCCGCCGCGCGGCGGCGTACCGCGGTACCGCGTACGGCGGGCGCAGGGCGCAGGGGCGCGTGGCGCGGCGCGGGGAGCGCGAGCGTCCGCGTCGGCCGTCGCGATCGCGCGCAGCGAAAATACCTATCAGGGCGTTTTTAACATCTGTATTTACCGATTTCAACACAACTCCTTTTTTGAAAGTCGGTTAAAAAAGTAGCCTATGTTACTCCTTGGTTAATCCTCTACTTGTCTGTGAAAGTCCCGTCAAAATCGGTTCAGCCGTTCCGAAGATTAGCCCGTTCAAACAGACAGACAGACAGACAAAAATTTTAAAAACGTGTGATTCGGTTATGGTATCGTTCAAATAACCATATGAGCTTAATATGTGGTAGTTATTTCGAAATTACAGACAGACACTTCAATTTTATTTATTAATAGTATAGAGTATAGACTAGATGATGCCCACGGCTTCGCCCGTGTGGATTTAGGTTTTTAAAAATCTCGTGGGAACATTGATTTTCCAGAACAAAAAGTAGCCTATCTGTAGTAAGTAGTAACCCGTCCACAAAACGGAAAAATTCCGTGGGATCCTTTCGATTTCGGAATGCAATTCCTTACAGCATCAGGGTTGAGGAGTTGGACATGTACCTACTCGAGGTCATTCAACAATAAAGTCTTTAATTGGTATCCCCAATATTAATTTAAATAACCGACAGTGCCTAAATCCCATTAGTTTTGGGGATCAGATCCCCTACAGCATCAGGATTGAGGAGTTGGAATCCAAATTTTTTGTAGGACAGTGTCGCAATGTTTCTCTATCGATTAAAACAAAAATTACGCAAATCGGTTCAGAAATCTCGGAGATATCGGTGTACATAGGTAGAAAAACACAACTCCTCCTTTTTTGAAAGTCGGTTAAAAAAGTAGCCTATGTTACTCCCTGGTTAATTCTCTACTTGTATGTGAAAGTCCCGTCAAAATCGGTTCAGCCGTTCCAAAGATTAGCCCGTTCAAACAGACAGACAGACAGACAGACAGACAGACAGACAGACAGACAAAAATTTCAAAAACGTGTGATTCGGTTATAGTATCGTTCAATAAACCATATGAGCTTAATATGAGGTAGTTATTTCGATATTACAGACAGACACTTCAATTTTATTTATTACTAGACTAGATGATGCCCACGGCTTCGCCCGTGTGGTTTGTAAAAATCTCGTGGGAACTTTGATTTTCCAGAACAAAAAGTAGCCTATCTGTAGTAAGTAGTAACCCGTCCACAAAACGGAAAAATTCCGTGGGATCCTTACGATTTCGGAATGCAATTCCTTACAGCATCAGAGTTGAGGAGTTGGACATGTACCTACTCGAGGTCATTCAACAATAAAGTTTTTAATTGGTATCCCCAATATCAATTTAAATAACCGACAGTGCCTAAATCCCATTAGTGTTGGGGATCAGATCCCCTACAGCATCAGGATTGAGGAGTTGAAATCCAAATTTTTTGTAGGACAGTGTCGCAATGTTTCTCTATCGATAAAAAAAAAATTACGCAAATCGGTTCAGAAATCTCGGAGATATCGGTGTACATAGGTAGAAAAATACAACTCCTCCTTTTTTGAAAGTCGGTTAAAAAAGTAGCCTATGTTACTCCCTGGTTAATTCTCTACTTGTTTGTGAAAGTCCCGTCAAAATCGGTTCAGCCGTTCCAAAGATTAGCCCGTTCAAACAGACAGACAGACAGACAGACAGACAGACAGACAGACAGACAGACAAAAATTTTAAAAACGTGTGATTTGGTTATAGTATCGTTCAAATAACCATATGAGCTTAATATGAGGTAGTTATTTCGATATTACAGACAGACACTTCAATTTTATTTATTATAGTATAGACTAGATGATGCCCACGGCTTCGCCCGTGTGGATTTAGGTTTTTAAAAATCCCGTGGGAACTTTTGATTTTCCAGAACAAAAAGTAGCCTATCTGTAGTAACCCGTCACCAAAACGGAAAAATTCCCTGGGATCCCCACGATTTCGGAATGCAATTCCTTACAGCATCAGGGTTGAGGAGTTGAATATGTACCTACTCGAGTTCATTCAACGATAAAGTCTTTAATTGGTACCCCCAATATCAATTTAAATAACCGACAGTTCCTAAATCCCATTAGTTTTGGGGATCAGTTCCTCTACAGCATCAGGATTGAGGAGTTGGAATCCAAGTTTTTTGTAGGACAGTGTCGCAATGTTTCTCTATCGATTAAAAAAAAAATTACGCAAATCGGTTCAGAAATCTCGGAGATATCGGTGTACATAGGTAGAAAAACACAACTCCTCCTTTTTTGAAAGTCGGTTAAAAAAGTAGCCTATGTTACTCCCTAGTTAATTCTCTACTTGTATGTGAAAGTCCCGTCAAAATCGGTTCAGCCGTTCCGAAGATTAGCCCGTTCAAACAGACAGACAGACAGACAGACAGACAGACAGACAGACAGACATACAGACAAAAATTTTAAAAACGTGTGATTCGGTTATGGTACCGTTCAAATAACCATATGAGCTTAATATGAGGTAGTTATTTCGATATTACAGACAGACACTTCAATTTTATTTATTAGTATAGATAGTATAGATAAAGTCTTTAATTGGTACCCCCAATATCAATTTAAATAACCGACAGTTCCGAAATCCCATTAGTTTTGGGGATCAGGTCCCCTACAGCATCAGACTTGAGGAGTTGGAATCCAAATTTTTTGTAGGAGTCGTACTGTTTCTCTATCGATCAAAAAAAAATAAGCAAATCAGTTCAGAAATATCGGAGATATCGGTGTACATAGGTAGAAAAACACAACTCCTCCTTTTCTGAAAGTCGGTTAAAAGGTAGCCTATGTTACTCCCTGGTTAATTCTCTACTTGTATGTGAAAGTCCCGTCAAAATCGGTTCAGCCGTTCCGAAGATTAGCCCGTTCAAACAGACAGACAAAAATTTTAAAAACGTGTGATTCGGTTATGGTACCGTTCAAACAAACAGACAGACAAAAATTTTAAAACGTGTGATTCGGTTATGGTACCGTTCAAATAACCATATGAGCTTAATATGAGGTAGTTATTTCGAAAATATTACAGACAGACACTTCAATTTAATTTATTAGTGAGTATGAGTATAGATTAATTGATTTTGAGTCAACGTTCTACACAAACTACCAAAATGTTAGGTTTGTAACTCATTTCATCTGCGAGCTAGAGACCTGTGACCGGCGGACAGACAGACAGACAGACAGACAGACAAACAGACCGACAGACCGACAGCAGAGTGACATTAATAGGGTTTTTACCCTTTGGGTACTGAACCCTAAAAACATGGCGAGTG
The DNA here is from genome assembly GCA_920104075.1 of Melanargia galathea. Classification (NCBI taxonomy): domain Eukaryota; kingdom Metazoa; phylum Arthropoda; class Insecta; order Lepidoptera; family Nymphalidae; genus Melanargia; species Melanargia galathea. The sequence continues at coordinate 20,449,432 of OV049873.1, read as the reverse complement.
TACGGGACGCGTCGTTTTCCCGTACAGTTTAGTAGTTGTTTTTAACAGACTTCAAAAAAAGGAGGTTCTGTATTCGATCCGTATGTATGTATGTAAGTATGTTCACGATTATCTCCGCAACTAATGAACCGATTTTGATGATTTTTTCAATATCGTAATCTACATACTTTCAGGAAGGTTCTAGTGTATAACACATCGTGTTATCATTCTTATATGTATACGAAGTTATAAGCGTAAATGTACACATATGTCACTAATATGTTCTTTGAGATTGCCAGACCTATTGCTGATGTTTGATATAGTGTAAACATCATCATTACAGAAGCAGGATAAGGTTTAATATTAAAACAAAATCAAACTATTATTAAAATATATTTATTTATCACCCGCACAAACTTAATTAATATCGAATCACGGATTAGTTTAACCGAGATCTCTTTTCAAATCTATTTTATACTAATTAATTAATTACACTCAGCCAAGTCCAAATGGCAGCATTTATTCGATTAGGGTGTGATTGCTATCGCAACCCTCAATCAAATATCACGACCTAGACGCTGAAGCATCTAATAGTCGGTTGAGTCTCTCGAAGTGCCCGTATTTATACCAATAATTCAAGATGGCGGGCGGTTCAGCGTCAATGAATGAATCAAATGTCAGTTCATTCTAACCTATTTCCATTATGAAAATAATAATCTGTAAACCATTTCTAAAAATTCTAATTAATTTTCAACAATAATCTGACAGTTGCTATTCTGTCCAAAGACTTCACTCTGCTACGCCTACGTAACATTGACCTTTTGCAAAAACTTTTGGGCCGAGGTCAATAACAGATACATTTCGAGTGTTTCCTTGGAGTTAGTGCACGGTTACGCATTTTCCATTCTATACAAGGCTAAACCGCAAGGGTGTGAAACTAGTCGCATATATAAATTGTAAATTACTTTTAGTAAAGGTCTTCCAAATTATACAAGAGCAGTGCGCATACAAACTAATCTTGTATAGATCGGAAGTTAGGTTAGGTTGGGTTAGAACATTATAAAACCATTCACCTATAGTAGTGATACATAAAATGTATATGTCACAGGATAATTAATAATATATAGGTCATAATCTATCTATACTATCTATACTAATAAATAAAATTGAAGTGTCTGTCTGTAATTTCGAAATAACTACCACATATTAAGCTCATAATATGGTTATTTGGACGATACCATAACCGAATCACACGTTTTTAAAATTTTTGTCTGTCTGTCTGTCTGTTTGAACGGGCTAATCTTCGAAACGCCTGAACCGATTTTGACGGGACTTTCACAGACAAGTAGAGGATTAACCAAGGAGTAACATAGGCTACTTTTTTAACCGACTTTCAAAAAAGGAGTTGTGTTGAAATCGGTAAAAAACGCCCTGATAGGTATTTTCGCTGCGCGCGACTGCCGACGCGCGACGCTCGCGCTGCATGGAACTCCCCGCGCCGCGCCGCTCCGCGCGCCCCTGCGCCCTGCGCCCGCCGTACGCGGTACCGCGGTACGCCGCCGCGCGACGGGGGGCGGGTGGACCAGAAATCTACTTATCCCTCAGGATTTGTGAAAAACCGAAATTCACGCGGGCGAAGCCGTGGGCAAAAGCTAGTTTTACATAATATTTATATTAATATTATTATCTATACTAATCTATACTAATAAATAAAATTGAAGTGTCTGTCTGTAATATCGAAATAACTACCTCATATTAAGCTCATATGGTTATTTGAACGCTACCATAACCGAATCACACGTTTTTAAAATTTTTGTCTGTCTGTCTGTCTGTCTGTCTGTCTGTCTGTCTGTCTGTCTGTCTGTTTGAACGGGCTAATCTTCGGAACGGCTGAACCGATTTTGACGGGACCTTCACATACAAGTAGAGAATTAACCAGGGAGTAACATAGGCTACTTTTTTAACCGACTTTCAAAAAAGGAGGAGTTGTGTTTTTCTACCTATGTACACCGATATCTCCGAGATTTCTTAACCGATTTGCGTAGTTTTTTTTTTAATCGATAGAGAAACAATGCGACCCTGTTCTGTAAAAAATTTGGATTCCAACTCCTCAATCCTGATGCTGTAGGGGACCTAATCCCCAAAACTAATGGGTTTTAGAAACTTTCGGTTATTTAAATTGATATTGGGGGTACCAATTAGACTTTATCGTTGAATGAACTCGAGTAGGTACATATCCAACTCCTCAACCCTGATGCTGTAAGGAATTGTATTCCGAAATCGTGGGGATCCCACAGGATTTTTCCGTTTTGGGGACGGGTTTCTACAGATAAGCTACTTTTTGTTCTGGAAAATCAAAAGTTCCCACGGGATTTTTAAAAACCTAAATCCACACGGGCGAAGCCGTGGGCATAATCTAGTTACCTAATATAAAAAAACAAATCACTAAAAAGCATAAAATAATTTTTTTCAAAGAAAAATGAACCGACTTCGAATTTGTCCGAGTGACATAGGTTACATTTTATTTACGAAAAAAATCGAGAAGTGACCTCCGCGCGGCTTTCTAGATTATGAAATTAGTTTCGGATAGACATGACGTAGGTATATTATGAGCTCAAAGGAGCTTAGGAAAACAGAGTTCCGCTTTAGAGTATAATATATTTTAATATCTTAGGTTCCGCGGGATTTGTACACTGACAGAAAACAATATTGTGTCACTACGACAGAATTCAGGTACCTACCTACACTTCCTACATCAACCCATCGAATTAAATAAATAAAAAGAACTGAACGGGGACCAAAATTCAACCCCCTTGCGCGATAACCTCCCCCCATTGCTTATTAGGTATCGTATTGCTTGTGTAGGTACACTTAGAGTCTTAGACAATCATAGAGTTACTTCATCGTCACTGCGGACACTACTAGGTACGAGGGGTACCTATTTACGTAGATCAGACGATATTCACAAAACAATGATTGTTTTTTGATTGGGGGATATATTATTGTCGTGTTCAAGTCGCACAAATACAATAAATAAACAATGAAACGTGGCAGAGTGGCGAAGCGCGCGAAGCCTCCGAGTGGTGCATCGACGATACATCCCATAGACACCTCATGTTTATTTTAATTCTACTGAAACAATTCTGGCAACTAGCTGAAGTATGAAGGCGCGGGGAATCGCGTTCTGATTGGCCCGACCAAGGTCAGTACTTACCTAGGTTGCGAAAAGTACACGGACTAGGGATGGGACACGTTTGATTAAAACACGATAAGTAGATACTTACCTACCAAACATATTGTATGAATGTTATTTTATATTTTGTATTACAGATTGCTATATTGCCCCTACCTCTACATCTACCTACCTCTAGAGGTAGGTAGATGTAGAGGGTAGAGTAGGGTAGAGGTAGGGGTAGAGGTAGGGGTAGAGGTAGAGGTAGAGTGGAGAGGGTTGTCAGTCACTGTCAGTCACTGTCAGTCATTCAGTCAGTCACTGTCAGTCACTGTCAGTCAGTCAGTCACTGTCAGTCAGTCAGCCAGTCAGTCACTGTCAGTCAGTCAGTCAGTCACTGTCAGTCAGTCAGTCAGTCACTGTCATTCATTGTCAGTCAGTCACTGTCAGTCACTGTCAGTCAGTCAGTCACTCAGTCATTGTCAGTCAGTCACTGTCAGTCGTGTCAGTCACTGACAGTCATTGTCAGTCACTGTCAGTCACAGTCAGTCATTGTCAGTCACTGTCAGTCATTGTCGGTCATTGTCAGTCAGTCACTGTCAGTCAGTCACTCACTGTCAGTCATTTTCAGTCACTGTCAGTCAGTCACTGTCAGTCATTGTCAGTCACTGTCAGTCACTGTCAGTCATTGTCAGTCACTGTCAGTCAGTGTCAGTCATTATCAGTCACTGTCAGTCACTGTCAGTCATTGTCAGTCAGTCACTGTTAGTCATTGTCAGTCACTGTCAGTCAGTCGGGCAGTCAGTCAGTCAGTCAGTCAGTCAGTCACTGTCATTCAGTCAGTCACTGTCAGTCAACCAGTCAGTCAGTCAGTCACTGTCAGTCAGTCAGTCACTGTCAGTTACAGTCAGTCACCGTCAGTCACTGTCTGTCACTGTCAGTCACTGTCAGTCACTGTCAGTCAGTCACTCACTGTCAGTCATTTTCAGTCACTGTCAGTCAATCAGTCACTGTCAGTCATTGTCAGTCACTGTCAGTCACTGTCAGTCAGTCACGTCAATCACTGTCAGTCATTGCCAGTCATTGTCAGTCAGTCAGTCACTGTCAGTCATTGTCAGTCAGTCACTGTCAGTCATTGTCAGTTACTGTCAGTCACTGTCAGTCACTGTCAGTCACAGTCAGTCACAGTCAGTCACTGTCAGTCACAGTCAGTCATTGTCAGTCACTGTCAATCACTGTCAGTCATTGTCAGTCAGTCACTGTTAGTCATTGTCAGTCACTGTCAGTCGGTCGGTCAGTCAGTCAGTCACTGTCATTCAGTCAGTCACTGTCAGTCAACCAGTCAGTCAGTCAGTCACTGTCAGTCAGTCAGTCACTGTCAGTTACTGTCAGTCACCGTCAGTCACTGTCTGTCACTGTCAGTCACTGTCAGTCAGTCACTCACTGTCAGTCATTTTCAGTCACTGTCAGTCAATCAGTCACTGTCAGTCATTGTCAGTCACTGTCAGTCACTGTCAGTCAGTCACGTCAATCACTGTCAGTCATTGCCAGTCATTGTCAGTCAGTCAGTCACTGTCAGTCATTGTCAGTCAGTCACTGTCAGTCATTGTCAGTTACTGTCAGTCACTGTCAGTCACAGTCAGTCACAGTCAGTCACTGTCAGTCAGTCAGTCATTGTCAGTCACTGTCAGTAACTGTCAGTCATTCAGTCAGTCCCTGTCAGTCACTGTCAGTCATTGTCAGTCACTGTCAGTCACAGTCAGTCATTGTCAGTCACTGTCAGTAACTGTCAGTCATTCAGTCAGTCCCTGTCAGTCACTGTCAGTCATTGTCAGTCACTGTCAGTCACTGTCAGTCATTGTCAGTCACTGTCAGTCATTGTCATTCAGTCATTGTCAGTCAGTCAGTCATTGTCAGTCACTGTCAGTAATTGTCAGTCAGTCATTGTCAGTCACTGTCAGTCATTCAGTCAGTCACTGTCAGTCATTGTCAGTCAGTCACTGTTAGTCATTGTCAGTCACTGTCAGTCAGTCGGTCAGTCAGTCAGTCAGTCACTGTCATTCAGTCAGTCACTGTCAGTCAACCAGTCAGTCAGTCAGTCACTGTCAGTCAGTCAGTCAGTCAGTCAGTCAGTCAGTCAGTCAGTCAGTCAGTCAGTCAGTCACAGTCAGTCAGTCTGTCAGTCAGTCAGTCAGTCAGTCACTGCCCAACGACGTGACGCGATTGTCGCGCGAATGCCTATTAGGACACCTATTCGAGATCAGTATGTTTGATCGCGAGTTCGTACGAGTAAAATTCGCGCGAACTTGCGATGATCGCGCATTCGCGTTGTATTAGGACAACGTCTAAGAGAAAAACAATTCGGTCTACGGCTTTATTATGTTCATACTATCGACAATAGAATAGAATTGATGTTGAACATCACTATCGTTCAGAAGGTAACTAATGAAACGAGATAAATACTTACGCGGCGAGTATGAATAAAAGAGATGCGGCGATAACGCGAGTAGATTTCAAGCTCCTCCTACTCTGAACATGACCAACATAAGATGAACCCCGCTATAAATTATTTTATTTATGATTATTTTGGTAAAATTAGTTTTACTGACTTATCGATGAAATGTTATGCTACCTTTCTTTACCTCGATGTTTGAGAGATTTTACCACACCATTTTACAAATCAGCAAGGCATCCTTGTATTTTTTGTCACTATATTTCATTCGCCAAAGCGGACGTGTTTACGGCGCTCAGAACTGGTCGATACTAATTCGGAATTTTCGAGCAGCCACTTATATAAGACTAAAAAAACTCAACTGTTACCTCACACCGCGTGCCTGTTATCATCCGTCTATGGGGTATGTCGTCGTTGGAGTGGTGAGGGGCGAGGGGCGAGGGGCGAGGGGCGCGGCCCGCATCGACCGCGCGGCGCATCGATCGCGCTGGGCGGCGGGCGAGGGCGGGCGAGGGCGGGCGAGGGCGGGCGAGGGCGCAGGGCGGCGGGCGGCGGGAGAGGGCCCGACACCCGCTAGTAGGCGCGGACCCGCGACGCGGCCGGCAGCCTCGCGCTCTGTGTGCAGGTACGCGCCGGCCCCCGGCACCCGGCACCCGGCGCCCGGCGCCCGGCGCCCGGCACCCGGCGCCCGCGCGAGGGTGCACGGCGTTGCACCCGGCCCGGGGGTGTTCCGCCCACTGCGCCCGCCGCCGATCATATCTGCCTATCATATTTCCTCATCCATTGACTTTTACATCACGTTGCGATTGCAGAATAATTAACCCCCTTCCCGAAGACAACACTCGCATAACGTTATTGTGCCTACTTTTACCTACGAGTAGCGACCGACTGTACCTACACGCGACACGCATGCCTCTCGAACCTCTCGCACACCTACGAGCACCTAATGTTACCAGTAGATAACACCGGAAATTGGGATACTTTATGTTATATACTTACTCGTAGATGTGAGCTAGGTACCTATCCCTTACGAGTTATGACGCATCGTAGGTTCCACAGTAGGTAGATAAACCTACCTACTATTATAGTTCTAGGGACATTACAAACGTGCGAACTGAGTCATAAATTATTTTTATCGGACTTCTCGCTCGCACATACAGTCCTTATGGAACTGGAACCTGTTTCTCTGGTGTTGTGTGTAACAGTGAATAAAGATTTGTCGATAGTCGATAACAGGTTAAAAGAGCGAGGAAGAGCCCACGTAATGTTTTATGGCTCAGTACACACGTTTGTAATGTCCAGTTACTATACAAGGTCGAATTTTGTACCTAATCACCATCTTACGATTCTCCGGTGCTTATTTATGTAGCCGTATATTAGACCCTCCACTCGCGTCGACAGCGCAGCGCTCGAAGTTTGTTTCGGCCGGCTCGCATGCGGGGCGTGCGGGGCGTGCGGGGCGTGCGGGGCGTGCGGGGCGTGCGGGGCGTGCGGGGCGTGCGGGTGAGGAGTGAGGAGTGGCTGGAGGTGTTAGCGTGTATTGTGTTGCAGGTGTCGGGCGCACGCGCTGCTGCGGCCAGCATGGAGGGGGGCGCGGGCGCGGCGAGCGTCGCCTCCCTCACGATGGACTGCGAGGACATGTTCAAGGAGATCACGAAGAAGCTGTACGGCGAGGAGGCGACGGTGGGCGTGGGCGTGGGCGTGGGCGTGGGTGGCGTGGTGGGCGTGGAGTTCCCGGCGGTGGAGCGCGAGCTGCAGGACGACGAGCTGCGGCCCGAGGAGCACATCACGGCGTGGGGGCTGGCCGCGCTCATGCAGAACGGGTTCCCGCCGCCCGGCATCCTGCAGGCCAACTTCACGCCGCGCACCGACCCCACGGCCGAGGACCGGTGGACGGCGGCCGAGGAGCCGCTGGCGTGGGCGCACTCGCGCGTGGCCGCCTACAACCCCGCGCAGCGCCTGTTCAAGTGCGCCGAGTGCGAGTGCGTGGGCTTCCTGGCGCGCGTGGCCGAGCACTGGCTGGGCACGCACTCGCAGGCGCGCGCCTTCGCCTGCCCGCTGGCCGGCTGCGGCTTCGCCAGCGGCTGGGCGCGCGCCGTGCGCCAGCACCTGGCGCGCGACCACCGCTCCGACCCCGCGGCCGCCGACCACCTGCTGCGCGACAACCCCGCGCTCGACGACCTCACGCGCTACCTGCAGCGCCTCAAGGCCAAGGTGGAGGCGGCGCGCGGCGCCGGCCCCGCGCCGCCGGGCCCCGCGCCCGACGCGCCCGCCGGCGCCGCCGACGCCGGCAAGCGCTACGCGTGCGCCGCCTGCCCCTACGCCACGGACCGCCGCGACCTGTTCACGCGCCACGAGAACATCCACCGCGACGAGAAGCCCTTCCACTGCTACCTGTGCCACAAGCAGTTCAACCGCGCCGACCACGTCAAGAAGCACTTCCTGCGCATGCACCGCGACCAGCCCTACGACCTGAACCGCATCCGCCGCGCCGCCGCCGCCGCCGCCGTCGCCGCCGTCGCCGGCAAGCCGCCCGAGCCCGCGCCGCCCGCGCCGCCCGCGCCCGTCAAGCTGGAGCGCGCGCCGCTCGCCCGCGCGGAGCCGGCGCCCAAGCCCGGCGCCGCCAGCCCCGCGCGCCGCAAGGGCGAGCGCCGCTACGCGTGCTGCTACTGCGCGTGGTCGGGCGTGGACAACTGGTGCCTCAAGCGCCACCTCAACACGCACCTCAAGCCGTTCGCGTGCTCGCTGTGCGAGTACAAGGCGGCGCGCGCCGAGCGGCTCGCCACGCACGTGCACAAGGTGCACAACAAGAAGGCGTGCGGCAAGTGCCCCTTCCTGGCCGACGACCAGCCCATGCTCGCCGGCCACCTGCGCGACGCCCAGTGAGTATCTACCCAGTACCCAGTTACCCACCCCCCGACCGCTCCGGCGGACCCCCAGCCCCTCTGACCGCTCGCTCGTCCGCTTGCAGCCACATCGAGAGCCGCGGCCTGAAGGTGCCGTCGGGCGTGACGCGCGGCGGCGGGTTCGCGGGCGGCGCAGCGCAGGCGGCGGCGGGCGCGACGGCGCCGGCGGCCGCGGCGACGGCGGCGAGCGCGGCGCTGCCGGCGGCGGGCGCGGGCGGCGCGGCGCCGCGGCGGCGAGAGGCGCGCGCGGCCGGCGCGGCGCGGCTCTTCGGCTACCTGGAGGCGTCGGACGGCTCGGGCGACGAGTTCGAGGCGGCGCCGCTCGGCGAGCAGTTCGGCGCGCCGCACTACGTGCGCGACAAGGAGAACGCCGCGCCGCCGCCGCTGCACGCGGCGCACCCGCACGCGCACGCGCTGCACCACGAGCACTGCCTGCGCTACTAGCTGTGCTACTAGCGCGCTCGCACACTCATGACTCACACCCACACAGAGACGCACGCACTGCACGCGTCACAAATAATGCAAAATACTTATATTACCTCTGTTCTTAGAAAAGTAAAAAAAACGTTATAAAATAAAATGTTGCGCTAGTTACGAATGTCAAGGTTGCGACTTCCGAGCGACGTGACGCGCGACGGCGACGCTTTCATCGACCACTCGACCAGAAAACTAAAATGCCTCGAGCAAATATAGAAGCACCAGAATGGTACGCGTACCTAACGTGTAGCACTATGTGGGTACCCCAGCGCTGCCTGCCTTGTATAAATACAAGAGCATGCAGCGCGTAATATTGTTGATTGTCCTTTTCAAATAAATAAATAAAAATTGTATAATGTTGAACCCTGACAGGAACACAATAGAATTTAAAACTATACTTAATGCTTTCCAACTAAACTAATAAAATAATTATTATTAAATAATAAATAACGAGTGCTTTTAGTACCTACTTATCCTTTTATATACCTACAACTACTAACTAGTGTTGCGCTCGGTGCGCGAGCTGCAAGCAGCTCGCGGGCCATGTAGTCTCTTCAATATAGGTAAAAAAAATTAAAAAGAAATTTTGTATGGAAACGAATTTTTTTTGTTCCGTAGCTATCTTTTTTTTTACTGGCTCACCAAAGGGCCTAAGGTCTTGAACATTTTTAGTTTCAGGACCATGTCTCTATGATTGATAGTTTTTGAGGGCCGTTAGGGTACTCTGGTAATTTTCCACATTCACTACGTTTTGTATTTTTTGTGAAACAAAATCTTTAAGTTCTATTTACTTATACGTGTATTGGGGGGAAAAGTTTCATACAAAAATGTCTAAGAGAGCCTCTTAAAAAGAACCCAAAAAATTTGTATGGAGAGAATTTTTTTGTTCGGCGGCCATCTTTTTTTTACCCGTTCACCCAATGGCCCAAGGTCTTTAACAACATTTGTTTGGGACCATGCCTGTATGACTGGTAGTTTTGGAGGACCCATGAGGTACTCTGATAAATTTTCCACATTCATGACGTTTTATAATTTTCTGAAGAAAGACCCATAAGTTCTACACACATAAATAGTAAAGGGAAAAAAGTTCCATACAAAATTGTTCTGGAGAGCCTCTTGAAAATTACCCTAAAAATTTGTATGGAGAAAATTTTTTTTTGTTCGGCGGCCATCTTTTTTTTACCGGTTCACCTAATGGCCCAAGGTCTTTAATAACATTTGTTTGGGACCATGTCTGTATGACTGGTAGTTTTGGAGGACCCATGAGGTACTCTGGTAAATTTTCCACATTCATGACGGAACATAATTTTCTGAAGGAAGACCCATAAGTTCTACGCACATAAGTAGTGAAGGGAAAAAAGTTCCATACAAAATTGTTCTGGAGAGCCTCTTGAAAATTAGGAATTTTTTTGTATGGAGACGAAATTTTTTTTGTATGGTGGCCATATTTTTTTTACTGGTTCACCCAATTGCCCAAGGTTTTGAACATTTTTTGTTTCGGGACGGTACCTTTCCGACTGATAGTTTTCGAGATCCCTTAGGGCACCCTAGTCAGTTTTCCACGTCCAGCTCTCTCTATAATTTTGTAGATCTTAAATTTTTGAATTTTACACACACGGAAAATATGGTGAAAAAGTCCCATACAAAATTGTTCAGGAGAGGTGATCAGTACGTAACTTCAAGTAGCTTTATATATATAATGGTAAGATAAATCATAAAACGCTACGTTATACGTATAGTCAAAAAAATGCGAAATCGTTTTTATTTCAAAAAAGCGATGTAAGTAAATAGGTCATATTTTTATATTCAAAGAAGACTCCCATTGATTTTGCATTTTTTGATACGAAAAAACACAAACGCCTCTTTTTTATTTACCCGACTGGGTATATGTGTTTCACCTGTGTGTATGTATGTCCATTCCTATGTCCGCTTGTAACTAATCAACGGCTCAACGGATTTTGATAAGTGATACGTCATTAGATTTGTCTCAATGACGCGAGTGTTATAGGGTACCTAAATTTAAAAAAAAATCAAAATGGCGGACTTTATGCGCTTTAATGTTCGAGCTGAAAAAAAAATTTTTCTTCAAGACCCTCGAGTGGGGTATCAAAATAAAGGGATTCAAAAGGCAAATACGAAAATGTATAAATTTATATATTTGGAAACAATTTGGAGTGATAAATCGTAGAAAATGACCGTTTCCTATGTCAGTTCGTAACTACTTAACGGCTCAACCTATTTTGATAAATTATACGTCCTTAGATTTGTCTTGACGGCGCAAATGTTACTGGGTACATAAAATTCACAAAAAATCAAAATGGCGAATGTTATGCACTTTAATGTGCGGGCTGAAAAAAATTTTTTTCTTCAAGACCCTCGAGTGGGGTATCAAAATAAAGGGCTTTAAAAGGCGAGTACGAAAATGTATACAATCTATATGTTTTAAATCAATTTGGAGTGACAAATCATGAAAAACAAAATAAATAACAACTACACTTACAAGTGGTACGGTGGTAGTTTATTAATTTTTTAGTTCGTTTTTTAGCATGGCAGTCGGGTTTTTTTAATTTTTAAATTATAGCTTGTTACCCGACTGGGTTATGTGTTTCACCTGTGTGTATGTATGTCCATTCCTATGTCCGCGTGTAACTAATAAACGGCTCAACGGATTTTGATAAATGATACGTCATTAGATTTGTCTTCATGACGCGAGTGTTATAGGGTACCTAAATTTAAAAAAAAATTAAAATGGCGGACTTTATGCGCTTTAATGTGCGAGCTGAAAAAAAATTTTTTCCTCAAGACCCTCGAGTGGGGTATCAAAATGAAGGGATTTAAAAGGCAAATACAAAAATGTATACAATTATATATTTGAAAATAAGTTGGAGTGATAAATCACAGAAAATGACCGTTTCCTATGTCAGTTCGTAACTACTCAACGACTCAACTTATTTTGATAAATGATACGTCATTAGATTTGTCTTAACAGCGCAAATGTTTATAGGTGCAGTGAAAGTAATAAAATAAAATCCAATAGAGCTTTCACGGACATATGTTGTATTCTCGCACTTTTAGAGTTATTATTTAGTACAGGTTTAATCTTCTGAAAAATGAAACTGTCTCAGGCTATAGGACCATCACTGAGGTCTGATCTCACCGGGATAACAAAATAGAATGATATTAAAACAGAATCTGGAGCCGACCTTCCGGCCCTAAAAACGGAATAATAATACTACACCGCGCACATCGAAGGCGCAGGCTGAGACAGCTTCTACATTTGAAAAATATAAACACTTATAATCTCTTGACACACAAAAACGGCCGGCGAGAAAAACCAGCCAGGAAAACTGTGGAGGTTGCAACGCTGCCATGAGGTTGCACACCGCCACAGATGCTCCCCCACGAAGTCATGAAAACAAAGAAAAAAAGAAATTGTTAAACAAGTTTTAAATGTAATTTACGCACGCTAGTGGCAACTTAAAATGAACCTTACGACCTGACCGGGTCCTAACAACTGGTTTACCCAAATCATCCAATTCCGTAGGATCCAACATATATGCCGGTTTCAACCTATCCACTGAAACTTTCTCAGGTCTACCTTTCAAATCTACTGTAAAATACTTGTCTCCACTCTTTAAAACTTTAAAAGGACCTACATAAGGTGGCTCTAACGCCTTGCTAAAAGGACCTCGACGAACAAAAACAAACTCCGAAGATAGTAAATCCTTCGGAATATGAAAGATCTTTTTGCTACTATGGTTAGATGCAGGTGTTGGAGATAGGGATTTCAAATTTGATCTAAGTCTATCCAAAAAGAAAGAAGGATCGTCAATATGATTCTTAGAAGGATTAAAAAATTCACCTGGTAGCCGAAGAGGCTCACCATACACGAGCTCCGCACACGACGCTCCTAGGTCCTCCTTCCAAGCGCTCCTGATCCCCAAGAGCACCAATGGAAGGACTTCTGTCCACCTTGGATTAGCGTGACACATAATAGCTGCCTTCAGCTGCCGGTGGAACCTTTCTATCATCCCGTTAGCTTGAGGATGATAAGCAGTGGTCGTGTGGTGCTCAGCACCTGTTAGTTCGATCACCTTCTGGAACATATGTGAGCAAAACTGTGAACCTCGATCTGTAGTGACGCTACGAGGCACACCAAACTTCGCCAGCCAACCAGAAATAAAAGTTGAAACGCAGGTTTCCGTTGTAATATCTGGCATGGGAAGGGCTTCAGGCCAGCGCGTAAACCTGTCAATGATAGTTAGGCAATACTTCATGCCAGCCGAAAATGGCAACGGACCTATGATATCCATGTGAATATCTGCAAATCTTTCAGAAGAAAGGGGAAATTTAGAAAACGGTGCGGTAGTGTGACGCACTACCTTCGATGATTGACATGCCTGACACGCTCTTGTCCATACGCGGCAGTCTTTTTTCATACTAGGCCATACGAAGCGATCTGAAATTAATTTATAAGTAGCGCGAATCCCAGGGTGACTGAGATTGTGGAAACTTTCAAAAACATTCCTCCTAAGTTGCGGAGTTACATAAGGACGTGGTTTACCTGTTGAAACGTCACATGTAATTTTTACCCTGGTGCCTGGAATAGTAACCCGAGCCAACGTCAACGACGTTGTGTCATTCAGTGTTTTTAATTCCTCATCGGCTTCTTGAGATTTCGCTAGCGCTACAAGTATGTCTTGAGCTGTGACGCTCTCCACACGAGAGAAGGTATCAGCCACAATATTCTCAGCTCCTTTGACATGTTGAATGTCAGTAGTAAACTGCGAAATGAAAACAAGTTGATTAAGCTGAATAGGTGGAAGCTTCTCTCGTTTTTGTGTAAACACATAAAGTAATGGCTTATGATCTGTATAAATCGTAGCCGGTTGAGCTTCTAGAATGTGTTTAAAATGTTGCACACTCTCGTATATGGCTAATAATTCGCGGTAATAAGCCGGCCAAGACGATTGCTTGGCAGTCAGTTTCTTACTGAAAAACGCTATAGGTTGCCAGCCCTGCTTCACTTCTTGTTGAAGACATGCACCGACATGAGAACTCGATGCATCTGTAAATAATCCAAGTCTAGCATCAGCGACTGGATGAGCTAAAAGTGTTGCGTTAGCTAAACTTTCTTTACACATATTAAAACTACGCTCTAAATCAGCAGTCCAAGTAAATGGTTTAGCACCTTTACCTTGAATTTCTGATAAGGCATCAATTAAAGGAGCTTGAAAACGCGCTATGCTAGGGAGAAATTTCCGATAAAAATTAATCATACCAAGAAATCTTCTTACTCCTTGTACAGTCTTAGGTAGAGGAAACTCTTGAAGACTTTTAATGCGATCGGCAGGAGGGCAAATCCCAGCCGCGCTAATTTTATATCCCAGAAAACGTACCTCCGGGACATTAAAATGACATTTCTTTTCATTAATAACTATACCGTATTCTTCCAAACGTTTGAAAAGAATACGCAAATGCTCAGTATGTTGTTGACTATCTTTTGAAAAAACGAGTATGTCATCAACATAGGCAAAACAAAAATCTAGACCACGAACAACTTCATCGATAAATCTTTGAAAAGTCTGGCCTGCATTTCTAAGACCAAAGGTCATGAAAGGAAATTCGAAAAGACCGAACGGGGTAATGATAGCTGTTTTACAAATATCCTCTTTCGCTACCGGTATCTGATGATACGCTTTAACTAAATCTATCGTGCTAAAAATCGTTGAGCCAACTAAATTTTGGTTAAAATCGCCGATATGACGCACAGGATATCTGTCTGGAATTGTGCGCGCATTTAAAGCGCGGTAATCACCGCATGGACGCCAATCAGATTCACCTTTCGGCGCTAAATGAAGTGCCGAAGACCACGGACTATCCGAAGACCTTGCATAACCACAAGCTAACATGCTATCGAATTCTTTCTTAGCAATAGCTAACTTCTGTGGAGCAAGTCGGCGTGGACGGCAGCAAACCGGAGGACCATCCGTCGTCCGGATGTAATGAACCGTATTATGTTTAATCTCCCGATCCGGACCAGGCGGGCGAGTAAGAGCGGGGAATTCAGCTAAAATATTATTACTCGAAACTAAAGTTTTCACACTCGCTTGTTCGTGAGAAATAATTGATGCAACGCACGATAGGCCAGTCGAACCATCTAGAATTCGACCTGAACTACAGTCTGGCAATAAATTAAAATACGCGAGAAAATCTGCACCTATAATCGCAGTTGTAACATCGCAAATGATAAAATGCCAGTTAAAATTGCGCCTTAATCTAAAATCCAGCGATAATAAAATTGTCCCAAAAGTCTTAATATCGCTGCCATTTGCCGCACGCATACAATAGTCGGCCATTTTGGGTCGACTATTCAACCATGAGACCGGATAACAAGAAACATCTGAACCAGTGTCGATTAAAAATCGTCTATTGGTTCGGATATCATTTACAAAAAGACGGCGACTACGAGACGACAAATCAGGTACCGTCGCTACTGATTGTCGCTCACGTTTTCCGATTCTTTAAAAGAACACGGTTTAATACATTTATGGGCACGCGCTGCGTATTTGCGATGATACCAGCATAAATCGCTGTTGCTATTATTTAAATTATTGCGAGAAGGGGACGGTGATAAAAACCGCCTATACCTAAACCTATTTCTCGATTTACTCCTATGTCGCGAAATATTTTTATTATTTTCCTTAATTTCTGAAATTTCCCTCGATAAACTCTCTAAACGAGTGACTAGCGCATCTAAATTAGTATTTGAAGAGCATGCCGCGTTATTAATCGAAGAGGAAGAATTAAGAATATTCGGCGAAACTTCTAGAATTTTGTCCGCCAATTCTGCTATTTTGTCTAAACCCAATTCCGATTGAACTGCCAAAATTGCCTGTAAATGTTGCGGTAAACGACGCATCCATAATTGCCGTAAAATATTCTGATCCGTAAGTGCATGACCAGCTAAAGAGCGTAAGTGCCGCAAAAATTGAGATGGCTTCCGATCACCTAACACTTCGTCACTTACCAACTGCCTGACCCTTTGTTCCTCAGATGTGGATAATCTCCGAATTAATTCCTTCTTAAGAAAATCAAATTTCCCTGACGCCGGAGGTTGTGTAATAACATCCTCGACCTCGCCAATGATTCGCGAGTCCAATTGTGCCACAACATAATCAAATTTGGTTTGATCCACCGTGATACCTGAAATCGCGAACTGAGCCTCGACCTGGGCAAACCAAATGCTCGGCCGGTCAGACCAAAAGGGAGGAAGCTTAGCTGAAACTTTACAAATTTTTGATTCCTGACCCGTGGGGGGATCCGAAACACTCGCTAATTGCGAACGTAACACTTCATTTTCTTTAAAGATTGGGAAAGTTTTGTCGGCCAACTCTTTAAGTTTTAATTTGAGAGCATTATTTTCATCTTCCAATTGTTGGCATTTGCTTTCCATAATGTTAGTTCCTAGAAAATTTTAAAATATTCCTGAAAAATATTAATATATATGACACATGAACGTAAATTAATAAAATAATGTCTCTAATGTTCACTCCACAAAATGGCCGCTGAAAATTTTCATTGTATATTTATGATTTCATAATTCAGAATGTCTTCCAGAAATTATTAAATTGAATTATTATTTTATTTGAAATGTTCGTTGAAATTTTCAATAATTCGCCAACATTTATTTCTTCACTTCATTTTCAACTCAATTTTTAAATTTCCTGTTGTTCAATGTGTAGGTACACTAAGCTTATGCAACGTGTACACTATGTACTCCTTAAGTGACGTCATACGTAACACAATTATAGGACTTCTCTTCGTCGGTGTCACCAAATATAGGTGCAGTGAAAGTAATAAAATAAAATCCAATAGAGCTTTCACGGACATATGTTGTATTCTCGCACTTTTAGAGTTATTATTTAGTACAGGTTTAATCTTCTGAAAAATGAAACTGTCTCAGGCTATAGGACCATCACTGAGGTCTGATCTCACCGGGATAACAAAATAGAATGATATTAAAACAGAATCTGGAGCCGACCTTCCGGCCCTAAAAACGGAATAATAATACTACACCGCGCACATCGAAGGCGCAGGCTGAGACAGCTTCTACATTTGAAAAATATAAACACTTATAATCTCTTGACACACAAAAACGGCCGGCGAGAAAAACCAGCCAGGAAAACTGTGGAGGTTGCAACGCTGCCATGAGGTTGCACACCGCCACATGTTACTGTGTACATAAAATTCATAAAAATTCAAAATGGCGGATTTTATGCACTTTAATGTGCGAGCTGAAAAAAATTTTTTTCCTCAAGACCCTCGAGTGGGGTATCAAAATAAAGGGCTTTAAAAGGCAAATACGAAAATATATACAATCTATGTGTTTGTAATCAGTTTGGAGTGACAAATCATAGAAAACAAAATAAATAACAACTACACTGTGAGTAAATTGGTGGTAATTTATTTAAGATCCCTTCCCACTCCACTCTACCACATTCCACATAATCCCCCCTACACCTCCCCCCTTCCCATCAATTATTGTAACACTAATAATTTAACCTTAAATCGCCAAACACTAAAATAATACAATAATATTATTATGAAGGACCTTATTAAAAGTTTCTAGTGTTCAACAGATGGCGCTAATAGTGGTCTTAAACGCGCTATTACCTACACGCGGAGTGACACAGGCCTGTCTCTTGTAAAAATATGCATTTAAAAATTTTTCATAGTTTTGCACTAAAAACCAAGAAATAAATTACGTAATTAAAAAAACTAAAAACCCGACTGCGTAAAACAAACTAGTTCTGGTAACTGAAAAGCAAAAAACAAGCTTTGTACTTTATAAACTAGAATTTGATAAGATCATAAACATAATTAATGTTAGAAAATGTATGGCAGGCGGGGGCATTACTTAGCCAACTACTCAGGACTATTAGTTCGCCCCCGCATGCCATACATTTTCTAACATTAATTATGTTTATGATCTTATCAAATTCTAGTTTATAAAGTACAAAGCTTGTTTTTTGCTTTTCAGTTACCAGAACTAGTTTGTTTTACGCAGTCGGGTTTTTAGTTTTTTTAATTACGTAATTTATTAGAGTTTTTAAGCAAAAGTTATGAGCAAAACCGACGTTTTTTAGTTGCGCCCTTGTTTCAACACTTTTTATAAAGAAAACGCACGTTTTCTATAACTTACAGTGCCATATTGTGGAATACTTACGTCCATTTTGCACTGAAAAATCACGTCCTTATCCATAATTAGCACTTATGGGCAAATTTTTTCAATATATATTTTTTTTAATTTATTATTTAATTTTTTTTTGTGTTTGAAGCAAATAGTTTTCTTTTCAATCAAGTAATAATTATTTCAATTGTTTTTTATAAAGTGGCATGGCCATCTTAATTTTTTTATGTTACCTATAATGTTTTAGATTGCCTAAGTAAGTTGAGAAATATTATATTGATTTTAAACTTTTGTATTTTGACTTGTGTCTTATTTTTCAATTATTTACCACAAAACATTCAATTATTTTATATACAAAAGGGACTTATCTGCTAATATATCTTTCCAGACAACACTTAGAATATATTTCTTAGTATCATTAAATGCAGCTTTAAAATACGCTTTTATCGGTATACTAGCTGATGCCAGCGACTTCGCCCGCTTGGATTCTTATAAATCTCACTTGGGGGTGGAATTTACAAAATGCCTGAAACACGTACCTAATTCTTTATTTTTATTTTAATTGATCTAACTTTAAAAATGACGAACTTTCATACAAACTTTCATCCCCCATTTAACCCACTTGGGCATAGTTTTTTCAAATTCTTTAAACACATAGTTCTTTAATTTTAACCGAAAACCTAAATACCAATTTTCATGGATATAACTTGAAAAAAATCAGCCAAGTGCGAGTCGGGCCTCGCTCTTTCAGGGTTCCGTACATAATTATGAACAATATAATATTTTGGGTCTAAGAAATATTTAATTTCCGAGTTAGACATCGCAAGAAACCGTGAAAGAAAAACGCAAAATAAGTTCGTTTGTTTTGGTCACAGCTTATAAACTATTTTAAGAATCGTTGTTTTCAGTATTTGTTGTACAAATAGAGCATATAGTACATAATATACCGAAATATCATATTCCTAACTAGTTTAGTTTTTTAGATAGCCCCCGTCACAAAAATGGTCTAAAACTGACAATTTTGATGACCCCCCATTTCCTTACTTTTTAAGCAAAAAATTAAAAAAATATACATTCGTACTCTACTCAATGAGCTCTAAACAATGATACCACACAAGCTAAGGTAAGAAAAAAAATTTTTTTTCCGGCTCCTTTCTCATGTATGGGAGCCCCCCTGAAAAATAATTTAATTCAATTTTTAATTCAATATTTGATTTTGGGTCAACGTTTTACACCAAATACCAAAATTTCAGGTTTGTAACTCATTTCGTCTGCGAGCTAGAGACCTGTGACCGGCGGACAGACGGACAGACAGCCGAGTGACATTAATAGGGCTCCGTTTTTATCCTTTGGGTACGGAACCCTAAAAATGACGAACTTTCATATAAACTTTTATGCCCTATTTAACCCCCTTAGGGATAAAATTCGCAATAATCCTTTCTTGGTGTGCGCCTACGTCATAAAAGGAAGCTACTGTGAAAATTTAAAGTTTCTAGCTTCAGTGGTTTTGGCTGTGCGTTGATAATAATCAGTCAGGACAAGCTACTTTATATTACACTGGTCAACACCATTTTTGTTTCCTTAGTTTTCTTTACTGTTTTTAGGTATTTCTATGGCTCTGATTATGAAAAAAATACTAAAAAGTTGCTAACAGCTTTACTTTTTGAAATATACAGTTTTATTAAAAAATACAAGAAAATTACTATATAATATGTTACTGTAATAGCCCGAACCACGGTAAATCCTTAAATTTTCCGGTAAAACCTAAGATTTACTAACCCTTAATGGTAAAAGTTCGTTTAAGACTACATTTGATCTAGGACCCAATATAACCTAAGTGCCCGGCCTGCGGCCGGGCACCTGACTATTTATGTTCTAACCTAACCTAACCTAGCTTTTGTTTCTGAGCAAAAATTGAAAGAAATGATTAATAATTAATTATTCATTGTTTTATTTCGAAAACCAACATTTACCAGCCGTACCTGGTAAAACCTAGCATGTGCTAAACTCTGATGGTAGTAGCCCGAAAAAATTGTCTCTTTTTTGTAAAATCCTTATATTTACCAACTCGTGTCGGTAAATCCTAAGACTTACCGGTAAAACCTAAGATTAACCAACAAACGGGCTTTTACAGTAACATATACATATGGAAAATTTCTATTCCACACTGTAAAATGACCTTTTATACAATTTCTTTAAATGAACGACTTCAGATTGATCTCGTTGCAACCTCCAGCAGTAGTCGGCCGTCATATAATAAGACCCATCTGCATTAATAACACTCTACCCTTGTCCGTATATCCTGATGAAATCTTTCATCCTACTCCTCACTAAAATCACCCAAATTTTGTGGAACCGGTCTAAATGCGAGTGCAGGAAGTAAATTTTTATGCTCATATTGCACCCTAGCTCTTGCAAATTTGATAGCATGCACTCAATAAGCTCGACTTAGTTTTCAGACTTCTTGTTGCTTAGCAAGTTACTCATAACCAAAACAAATGAATTCCAGGTTTTCTGGATTTCTAACAGGCTAAGTTCAGATCTCTTACTAAGTCATTTAGTTCCTTCTGATTAAACATTTAAGTTTCTAATGGACTAAAATTGTAGTTCCTGAACATAATACATTAAAGTGAAAACTCTGATCCAGACTATGCTGATTCATGGAGATTTGGATCATCAGGGGATTTAGATGTACTGAATTGTACCTCTCGTAATTTTAATTGAGATCGTTGAGCAGAATATATGTTAAGATCTGACCACTTACTTCGATTTTCAGGATTAATTCCATTTATTTTCACAACGCAGAAGTAGCAGTCGTTATGGTGATTTCGATATTCTTGCCAAATCATGGGTGCTACGAATTTTATTGCATCCTTTTTTCCACTAACCCTGATGAATATGAGGAACCCATGACTTGTCTTGATTGCACAATTTTATTTTAAAGTATTGAAGATAAGTAGTTTTTAGGAAGTCCGATATAGGTTTTCGGTATTTTTGAAAGATGTATTCCCCACAAATATAGCAAAAACAATCTGGAGCAAACAACATCTTCTTAACGAAGCCATATCAAAAACAACAACAAAATATATTTTAGTGTTCCGCAAAACACAAAAATCTAAACAAAATTGGTGAATGGAGGGTAGTTTGCTGTAACTCAAAAACAAAAGCTGTTACAGGAAAACTGTTGCCATATTTAAAAAATATGTGCCAGACTGAGCTAGCTGAGCTAGCTGAGCTAGAAACAAAAAAAACATCACAGGAAACAAACAACTTTTTTTATTTTGTTGACCAGTGTTATTATAGAAGATAGATAGCATGCATAATAATTGGCAAGAAAAACACAAAACTATAGACTAAAAACAAATTCCAAAATTTTGAATGGCTCTCTTGTAAGAAAGTGAAATTTTGACTTGTGGTTGTGGCCCATTTCGATTTAAGCAGCGGTATGTCGTATCATAATAGGGATACTTAAATTATGAAGGCATGATTTTATTCCAATAATAATAAAATTATGTATAATGATGTTGACGACGGATTCGCCTTTTATTTTTATATTAGCAATAGCACAGATAATGCAAAGTGTCTTATAAAGTAAGAGTGAAGTAAGACACATTTTCCATTATGTCTAACTAGCTGCGGTCCGCCCCGGCTTCGCCCGTGGTACATATATAGCCTATAGCACTCAAGGATCACGTACATATCCAACGGTGAATGAATTTTTGAAATCAGTCCAGTAGTTCCTGAGATTAGCGCGTTCAAACAAACTCTTATGCTTTATTATTCTAATAATAGATGCTAATAGTATATAGTATTAATAATTATTATTATCAACACTTTCTTAAATACTAGGAACGAAGGAGGTATTACTATATCTTAGCTTAAAAATCACCCCGTCGTTTTTGCGTCGGGGGTTAAAAACATAGAGAAATTAATAATATGGAGGCGCCATACGTACTTTAAAAACGTGTCAAAAATACACTTCATACACGCTTAGATTAGGAATCATACAATATGTACAATCTGAAGACACAAAATGGCGCGTGTTCACATGTTCATTGTGATGTCTCAAGTTGTGCGTGCGAGTGTTTATGTATACATTTTAGGGAGGCCATCTTTTGCCTTGAGTCTTCCGCAAAATGTTACTGTTACGTTAAAAATATAGTGTTGTTTCTTACACACTTATGAAAATGATAAGCTTGAGCTATTTTCCGATCCACTATTTTCTATAGGACATTAGGGCGCCTCTATATTATTATATTATTTTCTCAATGGTCAAAATAATACTTCCTACCAAGAAGGTTATAAGTATATATTTTATGTAGACACTGGAGACTGCGCCTAAAACATTGTAGTGAAGACAAGGTCATTCATGGGCTATTTTTGACGTGATTACGAATCGATGAACGTCGGCTACACGCACGAAAAAGCATGACTCATTGTCACGTACCACATGCAAGCGAGAGCGCGGAACAAGCGATGGAGAAGGCTCGATCGGCAGGAGCGTTCGGCTTGTGACGCATCTATCTCTTTTTGTTTTCATCGTTCAATATGGATCAAATCAAATACCTATATAGTATATACTTTATTCTAAATTGGTACTCTGTACACTTTTTGAACGTCAATGGTGATACTTACGGAACGGAACAGGCAATGGTGATAACAGGAAGAAGAGGAGGTACTTATACTTTATCTTAGTGATAACACGGAAGAGAAAAAACAGGGTGATAAGTAAGTACTTACGGAACTTAAAACTACTACTCTCGAGTCTCGACCACAGGTCTCGACTCTCGACCGTAGAGTTGTGCGTGTTGTTCCACGACGACCACGCGACCGCACATGCTGCGTGTACCTACTCGTACTTCAGAGGACAGACGCTTCAGTGGCGACATCAGACGTGACATGGGTCATGGCGGAAGCGGCCGACACGAGTTGTAGTGGTTGTAGGAAATAGGATATAGGTACCTACGATTCAGTAGATATTACCCGAGTAGATACCAATGTAGCTACTTCATAGAGAAATTAATTTCTCAATGTACTTACATAATATATTTTTGGCATATTTTATTAACTTCGTTAGTGTTGCTAGTAGAAGAAATTAGTTTCGTTTTCCGCAAAATGACATGGCGAGGTTTTTTATTTATCAGATCATGCTATGTGATTTGTGAATAACGGAAGAATGTTTCCCTGAGAGAGTCCGCACTCCGGAGTCCGGACAACAGAACAGCTTGGCGACGATTGCCAGTATGTACAAAGTACTCTGGCGACGATGACCGCTCCGTGTTTGAACATCCGTCAACCAGCTGTTTAGAATAGAATAGAATAGAAAAGTTTTTTATTCAAATAAACTTTTACAAGTGCTTTTGAATAGTCAGATGAATCTACCACTGGTTCGGAATGCCGTTCCAACCGAGAAGAACCAGCAAGAAACTCGGCGGTTGCTCTTTTCCAAATTTACAATATCAATATAACAATTTTATGTTAAGTACATGATTGAATTGCCGTCTCGCGCATTGCTGGAACGAGTCAAATCCACGCCTTTTTATCATTTATATAAGTAATCATAATTTTATTCAGATAAACTTTCGGAAGCGTTTACGAATCGACAAATGAATCTACCACAGGTTCGGAATGGTGCTTACAATTCTACACATGTGAAGAAGGGCAGACAAAAGTAGCCCCATTTCCGACGGTGGCACCCGTTCACGAGCATGACGCATGATCCAGCCATTGCTTCGCTCAACCATATTCGAGGGAACGTAACAACCCGCACCACACGACACCACCACAGAAATGTTTAAAGAGAGCGTGACATACTTAGGCTACCCATGATCAAAGCATCGAATTGAACACCAATAATCAAATACTCGTTTTAAGACATGAGTTAAATTTTCTTAGATTGTTTCCAAGCAACCTGTCATTGAGAAATTGCTCCATGCTTTTTTATCATTTATATAATCTTCAATTGTATAATATGCTTTTTTTATGAGCATATTTTTAATAGAGTTCTTAAACTTGTGTAAAGGCAAGTCTAAGATTGCTTGTGGAATTTTATTATAGAACATTACGCCCATTCCCACAAATGACCTTTGGACCCTTTTGAGGCGTAACTGAGGAATCACGAGCCTATTTCTATTTCTTAATTGCCTGTCGTGTAATTCGCACTTTTTAATGTAACTGTGAATGTTTTGCCTAACAAAAATTATATTGTTATAGATATATTGAGAAGCTACCGTAAGAATACCTATTTCTTTAAATTTCTCTCGAAGGGAATCCCGCGGTTTTAAATTATAAATTGCGCGAATTGCCCTTTTTTGTAAAACGAAAATTTTTTCAATATCAGCCGCTTTACCCCATAGTATGAGTCCATACGACATAATACTATGGAAATATGCAAAATAAACAATTTTTGCAGTTTCTATATCTGTTATCTGTCGAATCTTCCTAACAGCGTAAGCAGCAGAGCTGAGCTTGCCAGCAAGTGTTGCTATATGGGTGCCCCATTGAAGCTTTGCATCTAGGGTTATTCCCAAGAACACAGTTGTGTCCTCAGTTTTCAATGGCTCACCACTTATCTTTAAATTTTTGCTAGTAACCCTTGTATTGGGCAATAGAAACTCGACACACTTGGTTTTTTTTGCATTCAAAAGTAGATTGTTTGTAGTAAACCAGTGTGAAACTTGAGATAATGTATTATTTACATCGTCAAAATTGTCCTTAGTCCTATCGACTTTAAAAATCAAAGACGTGTCGTCAGCAAATAGTACAATATCGCAAGCATTTTTGACAAAATGTGGTAAATCATTAATATAAACCAGAAACATGAATGGACCCAGAATAGAGCCTTGGGGAACACCCATTACTGAGGCTGATCCGGACGACTTAACATCATTGATACATACTCTCTGTATGCGATCACTGAGATAAGAGGCAATAAGACTGAGTGCAGTTTCTTTAATACCATAGTGGCTTAATTTTCGTAAGAGAGTCTCATGATCAACGCAATCGAATGCTTTTGACAAATCACAGAAAATACCAATGGCATTCTGTGATTTCTCCCATGCATCGAAAATATGCCGTAACAGCCTTGCGGCCGCATCGGTTGTAGAACGACCCTTAGTGAAACCATACTGCTCAGAGTGAAGTAATTTATTTAAATTAAAGTGCAAAAGCAGTTGGTTGAGCATCATTTTCTCAAATATCTTGCTGAGAGTTGGTAGAATCGAGATCGGCCTGTAGTTATTTGGGTCACTTTTGCTTCCCGATTTAAATAGAGGTATTAATTTACTACATTTCATTAGGTCAGGAAATGATCCCGAGTCTATGGATTTGTTAAAAATAACAGCAAGATATGGTGCAATAACGTCAATAATATTATGGATTATTTTTACTGATATTCCCCATAAGTCTCCTGTTTTTTGTGTTGTAAAGACTTAAATGTTTTAATAACATCATATGGGGTTACGTATTTAAATCGAAATAATACATTGCACTCAGAAACATTGCCCTTTAAAATACTATAGGCTTCTGTTGGCGAGGAATTTAGGGAACTAGTCGTGGTAACTGGAACATTTTGGAAAAACTTCTCAAAAGTATTTGCAATATCTGTATCAGAATCAATAATATGATTATTAATTTTTAATTCCAGTTTATTATTATGCACTTTATGTTTCCCCATTTCATTACTGATGATATCCCACGTTGCTTTTATTTTATTATCAGAGTGAATGATTTTCTGTTTTATGTAAAGAGATTTTGCTTGTATGCAAACATTTCGAAATAATTTGGAATAATTTCTAACATATTCAATAAACGCAGGGGTATAGTTATATTGTTTTTCTGCATACAAGTCAAATAACTTGTTTCTACTTTTATAAATGCCAACAGTTGCCCAGTCACTAAAGGAGAATGCCCAAAAACCTATGGGCGTGTAACCCAGTCGTTTACAAGCGTGTTGTATGCAGCATTTATTGCAGATTTATACCTGATAACCAAACACACCATTTTAATACCTCTAGGACTTGTAGTTTTAAATAAATCTAAGTTTAAGTTTGAAAATGATTCTAGGTTATGTGTAGTTTATAATTGTTAAAGTAGTAAGGAAAGCCGTGTATCTTTCCTGCCGATTTGAACTATTAATTGTTTGGCGCGCACTATACTTAACATACCTGTCCAACGATATCCAATACAAACACAATAAACCAAATTAATATTGGTCTCCGGTGTGCTACAATAAACATTCAAAATGTAAATAGAGTAGACGTCACTAGCGTCACACACAACTAAAACAATGACATGTCATATTGACATCTTGAAATAAGTTTCTTTCTAATACCCCCTTTACATTTGGCTGGATTCAGTGTAGCTGAATTCAGACACTAAGCGTGGCTAATTAGAGCTTGCTCTTTACACTTGATCTAATTAGCTAGCTAACTCAGTATAACCAAGGATTCCGAAACTGTCGCACGTATTTATGAGCTCTCATGGGACCATCAAAATATCAAAGAATAGGGCTCGCCTTGGCTATGGTTGCGTCGATCTCGATTTTAATTAATAAAAAAAGACACAGGAAGTGTTGGATGAAAAAATATTTGCTTTTAAGACAAAAATTATATCTACAACGAATTATATATTTTATTAAATTTTTTCTTTCGACATCGCTGCTCAAAAAGTAAATGTAGTATACACGAGCTGATGCCAGCGACTTTGTCCGCTTGGATTCTTATAAATTTCATCCTCTACCCTTACCACCCCCTACCCACTTGGGGGTAGAATTTCCAAAATTCCAGAAACACGTAATTCTTTATTTTTAACTGACAAAAGGTACAAAAACCGATTTTCATGGACATAACTTGATAAATGACGGACTTTCATTTAAACTTTCATCCCCTATTTAACAACCTTAGGGGTATAATTCGCAATAATCCTTTCTTAGTGTGCGCCTACATCATAAAAGGAAGCTACTGTGAAAATTTCAAGTTTCTAGCTTCAGTGGTTTAGGCAGTGCGTTGATGATAAGTCAGTCAGTCAGTCAGGACAAGCCTCTGTATATTATTATAGATAACGCTCCTCAAAAGCGCTGCGTTCGGCGACTAAATGAAGCGATATTATAGGTACTGGATGTGTGTGCACTCCACCTCGAGTGGCGGTCAGCGGACAACTGAACGTATTTTTTTGGCTAAATCGCTTTACATTTGGCTGGATTCAGCATGCTAACTGATTTAGATCGGCAGTGTCGACTCTGACTGTCTAATTAGTGTGTCTTACTGTCTGAATGCCTTTACACTTGTCTTCTTCTAGAGTCTTTTTCATTTAGTGCACTGAATCCAGCCAAATCTAAAGGGCCCTTAAGAGAAATTATACCCCACCCCCTTAGGTTTCTTTACACATAATCAAAAAGGTTGTAGTTATATTATATTCCATTGCACAAAACGCAACGAAGTTAAAACAATATTATAAAAAAATAATAATATTAATTATTACTTATTTACTTTAAGCATATATTGTACGATTTACAACAAATAACAAATAAAATAATGTATTTAAATAATTAATATCCGTTCTATTTTAAATGAAATTATTTTTAAAAAAATAACAAACCTCTTTTTATTTGGGCATGTACCTATGCGTAGAATGTAATGCAAATGGCCGTCAGACTTAGGCCGGAACCACACTTATGTGTCGTGGCGTGTTGTTGCGCTTACTGGCGTGACGGTGAGTGTGCACACTACTGTGTCGTGTCGTTGCGTTCAGAAATGAACAGTATATGGGTGAAGCCGCCAATTTTTCCACTAATGTTGCAGTAGTGATGCAAAAATTTCGCTACGGTGATGTGGAAGTAGTGCAATAATTTGAGCCACGGATGACTTATGTTGGAGTTTACCAAACTGTTATTCAAAAAACAGTCTTAGGCCGGCCTCACACAGCCGGAATGAACGCCGGAATTCAGAATCTGAATTCAGAAAGTCCAGAAATGCATACAATTTCCCTGTTCCCCACACACATTCTGATTTTTTCAGATTCTGAATTTTTCAGATCAATCTGACAAAATGTGTCTGAGTCCGAGTATGATTTCAAATATAATCTTTGAAGATTAAAAAAACAAATTTTGTTTAAATGGGTAGATAAATTAAATAAAAATATAATTTCACTGTTTAATAAGTTATTACATAAATACTTAACTACGTATTCGAAGATATTTTGAATATAACCCCCGCAGATTGCTATTGCGCTGGAACCTTGTCACATTTAACATTGGCGTGACGTTGGATGACAGGAAAAATATACAGTCAGCGACCAAAATTTGTGGATATAGTAATAATTATTCAATACTCGATACGCGTACTCTGCCAACAGTTTTGTCAACGTCTATTTAGTGCTGACGTTACTAAAATGGCGGCCGGGCACAATACCAATTTGCGGGGCTTATACTATGTATACTGAACTATAATTTTTTTTTGATAATTGTTTTTTTAAATTTTACAATGAATTTACACATAATATACTTATCGTATTTTCCAAATTTTTATCATACTTTATATATTAACTTTAATACAGTATAATCCTTCTGAAACAAGTGTACCCCGATTATATTTTTTTGGTTTGTCATAAATCCCGAGTCAATCGTAGATTTCCGGTTCCCGTTCCCGCTCTCTTTTCCAACCTTTATACCTAATTTTAAGAAAGTTTGCTATAGTAATCTACTTATAGCTGTAACTGAAGATTTTGGTTTTTTCAAAATCCCGTGGGAACTGTAGATTTTTCCAGGATAAAAAGTACTTTGCCTATGTGTTAAGTCAGGACATAATCTATCTCCATTCAAAATTTCAGTCAAATCGGTTCTGTAGTTACGGCGTTAAAGAGTTACAAACATACACACACACAATATACACACACGCACTCACACACACACATACAAACTTTCGCCGTTATAATATTAGTGTGATAATTAATTAACAATATCATAGTGTTTTTATAAAGATTATGTTCCTTTTTATCGTTACTTAGTAACGTTACGATACTTGTAAGTTTTCAGAATGCAATTTTTAAAAGCGGAATTTGATTTTTTTCAAAAATTATCTACATGCTACTCCGAATCCAACGACATCTCGTTCATATTTTTCATAAGTGTACTAAATATATTTCATTGAAATGAACAGTGTTTTTATTTCTTTGCTGAAAACCTGTGGATTCCCCACTTTCATCGATTTTATTTTCCCTAAAATTGGGGACTTTCAGTTAGATTTTTGGGTTATCCCTAATAATCCAGACCGTGGAAGTCGGCAACGCTGGCCACGAGCCTTATTAATCTGTGATATAAATTATTAATCTGTGCACGAGCCGTGCGCGGGTATAGAGACACATTTGTCTGTCGTGTCGTGTCGCGTCCATATATACCTATAGCTTCTTGGTCGCGTCATAACCCCCACCACCGCTCTGGCCAAGAAGGTTACAATATAAACACTGGAGAATTGCGAACGCAAACAAAAAGTTGAAGCAAAGAAATTTGGCCTGAAATAGGTCTAGATATTTTTTGTATTTATCCTCAACTATTTAAATAGAACGTGTGAGATGTGTATCCAGGTGAATGACCTTGTTTTCACTACATTGTTTTAGGCACAGTCTCCAGTGTCTACATAAAATATATAGTTATAACCTTCTTGGCTCTGGCGCAATCGGTGCCGGAGCGATCGGCGCCACGCTGCGACACGACACGCCCTACAAGTGTGTCTCTAACCATACTAAATGTATGAAACCGATATTCTTCTGGCGCATCACGACACGCCACGACACGAAAGTGTGTTTCCAGCAACACGGCCGGAAACACACTTACGTGTCGTGGCGTTTTACAGTTTATATCGAACATTTGCGTCGTATAAATGTATATTTCATTTCATTTAGGTATAATTATAATCTTTTTATATAATATATATATATATATATATATATATAAATGAGAATAGAATAGAATAGAATAGAAAAGTTTAGAATAGAAAAGTTTTTTATCCAAATAAACTTTTACAAGTGCTTTTGAATCGTCGATTGAGTCTACCACAGGTTCGGAATGCAGTTCCAGCCGAGAAGAACCTGCAAGAAACTCGGCGGTTGCTCTTTTTTAAAAAATAACATTATAACAATTATTAATGTACATGATTGAAATGCCGTCTCGCGCATTGCTGGAACGAGTTAAATCCAAGCTTTTTTATCGTTTATATAATCTTCAATTGTATAATAAGCTTTTTTTATGAGCATACTTTTAATAGAGTTCTTAAACTTGTGTAAAGGCAAGTCTAAGACATATTTTTTATTCAGATAAACTTTTACAATAGTGCTTTTGAATCGACAAATGAATCTACCACTGGTTCGGAATGGTGCTTACAATTCTACACGTTAAGAAGGGCAGACAAAAGTAGCCCCATTTCCGACGGCGGCACCCGTTCACGAGCATGACGAATGATCCAGCCATTGCTTCGCTCAACCATATTTGAGGGAACGTAACAACCCGCACCACACGACACCACCACAGAAATGTTTAAGGAGAGCGTGACATACTTAGGCTACCCATGATTAAAGCATCGAATTAAACACCAATAATCGAATACTCCTCAAGTTATAATAGCGTATAAAGCGAATAAATTAAATCCATGCTTTTTTATCATTTATATAATCTTCAATTGTATAATATGCTTTTTTCATGAGCACACTTTTAATAGAATTCTTAAACTTGTGTAAAGGCAAATCTAAGATTTGTTGTGGAATTTTGTTATAGAACATTACGCCCATTCCCACAAACGACTTTTGGACCTTTTTGAGGCGTAATCGAGGAATCACGAGTCTATTTCTATTTCTTAATTGCCTATCGTGTAATTCACACTTTTTATTGTAACTGTGAATGTTTTGCTTAACAAAAATTATGTTGTTATAAATATATTGAGAAGCTACTGTAAGAATACTACTACTGATAGAATGTTTAAAAATGAGCAAGCGGGTCACCTGATGTTAAGTGATTACCGCTGCCCAAGAACATTTGCAGCACAAGAGGAACAACTAACACGTTGCCGGATTTTAAGGAGTTTGTTTAGCCTCCCCTTGAATAACCCTATGTCAAAGCTATGTGGAAATACCTCCAAGAGGAGTTGGTTCCACAGTTTTTGGGCGGAAGGAATGACCTCGCGCAACGCTTGGTTGATGTATGCCAGTGATCCAAGTGGTGAGGATATTAGCATTTTAGGTGGCGTGCGATGCGGTGCTGGAAATAAGTAGGTGGTATTAGGTCGAATAACTCTTCAGAACATTTGCCGTTATAGAGATGATAGAATACCCAAAGGATTAAGGAAGCTAACGTCCCTGCGAACCTCTAAGCCCTCCAATGAGCTGGTTGGTTTGGGATTGCCCACCAGTCGAACTGCCCGCTTCTGAATCCGGCCAAATGGAAGGACTTGGTATTGGGGTGCTCCGGCCCACAGGTGTGAGCAGACCATATGCAGTCTGACTTGAGATTTATAGAACAAGAGCCTGTGTTCAGGCGTAAAGTAGAGCTTTGATCTGTAGAGTACTCCAAGCTTTTTGGAAGCTAATTTAGCTTTACCTTCCAAGTGATCCGGAATTGGACTTCGTCCGAAATGTGGTCGCCAGGGATCTCAGTGCTGTTGAAAGGGGTAAGAGGAAAGTTCTGAAAGAAAAGGGGTGTGGTAAAGGGGGTATTCTTAGCGGTGAATACGCAAACTTGTGTTTTTGAGCGGTTGTATTGCACTATATTTTAAGTGCCCCATTCTGAGATCCGCTCTAAAAATGTCTCAATTTCAGACACAATTTTGACTCTATACTCCTCCAGCTTTACGCGGGAAAGTTGTGCGTGGCCTTTGCATAGGGCATCACCCGTGCTGTCATCCACACAGCAATGGAATGTGAAACTGAATGTGAAAATGGAGTGTCAAAATGAACAGTGTGGGCTATAGTACAGTGCCCTGTGGAACACCAGCTTTAATGGGCTTAAGATTGGAGTATAATTGAATCCTATAATCGTTTGACTGATAAATAAGATCTTAAAATAATTGTATTTAGTAGGAATAATCTACTTCTAAAAGAGGCATAAAATATTTAATGTTTTACAGACTACAATTTCATAAATTTATAAAGTTTAGGAAGATAATACAGGTATCTATCTAACATTATCTAGAGATATTTACACTGGAGACTGCATCTAAAACATTGTTGTAATGTTTTCGTCACAGTCTCCAGTGTCTACATTTATACAGTTATAACCTTCTTGACTCTGGCGCAATCGGTCTCGGGCAGTCGGCACCACGCAGGGCCTTTGCACTTCAAACATTTTTTCATTGTATGAAAATTACCCCGGTTACCACTTCCCTAAAGATGGCGCTTATCTTGTATTTATAATCTGTGCCTCTTTATCTATGATGCCACTGAAGTAAGTGTTCGTTCAGAAGTTTAAGTTTTAGTCTAATTTATTTTAATGTCATTTAATTAAACAGTTCAGCTAATAATATGTAAAATATTTTTTTGAGAGTAATATGAGTTAGTAGGATAAATTTCTAAGTTAAAACTCACATAACAGTCATTGTAAATATTTCTATATAAGTTGGAAGTTTAATGAAACATTTATGATTTAATTTCTAAACGTAGCGAACGGCCATTTCAGTTTGACCAACATTGACAACAATAATTAGTTTGACATTGAAGTTTTTCTAGTATGACCTTAGATTAGGTATATAGAAGAGGATATGAAACATCAAATTTAAATTGAAGCTTCCGGAACCTTAAAAATGGCGTATGGGCGGAGCCTAAATGACTTTTAGGGCTGGTGCTATCGATACTTAAATACTCGATATAAAATTATCAGTCACATTATTTACATATTTTATTTTGAAAATCAGTATGACAATAATCTATACTAATCTATTAAAGCGGAAGAGTTTGTTTGTTTGAACGCGCTAATTATAATGGAATTGATGGATATAATGGATGCTATGGAAATACCTGTCGGATTTGAAAAATCCTTTTTGCGTTTGATAGCCCAATTTCTGAGGAAGGTTAAGGGCTATTTAACATTGTTTGGAAGCCCTAATTAATATACTATCATATGTGAATATATTGCAGTTCCAATATTACATACATAACCTCTTTTTTTTTAAGTCGGCAAAAAATTAGATTGGCAATATCACTAAGAAGAAACTTACTGTTTCAATTTCATCTCTCTCTACCACTCTGAGAGACAAACAGTAGGTGACAGGTGCGGCAAGTTTTTTATCGACATTCAGTTTAATTGTAAACAATACAATCCCAACACTATACACACAATCAAACTTATTCTCGTGAAATAATCGAAGTTTTTGACGATACCGCATAAATTTACGCGTTTTGAATTAAATAAAGAAGAAGCTGAGCTTTACTTAATCGAAAAAACTCAAAATACTCGCTACAAAAAGAGAAAATAGAAGAATTTATTAGTTACCTATGAAAAGAAATTCCTTGGCGTTTTACATTGCTTTTACGATCACAACTCACAATTGAACACTTCACCATTGTTTATTGCTTAAAACAACTGCTGAAACGCATAAAAACAGTGCAAAATAAGTAAAAACTTAGAACTGACACACCGGAACAACAACAAACGCCATTTTTAAGGGACAAAAAAGTGGCTTCAGTAGGTAAATTTTATGACGTCATTCGACATTTCCGTGACGCGTTTACGCAATAACATAATCGACCTGTCTCTTTCTAATAATGTAGCTTTCCATAAATAAGAAAGGCTTAGAAATAGTTTAATTTGTTTTATTCGAAAAATACATCATATAACTATAATTGAGTAAAATGCAACATATCCTCTCCTATATACCTAATCTAAGAGTATGACAGTTGGATAATTATTGTGTTAATGGTGCTTCGTTAGTTTTTTCTTATTTTATTACTATTTCGCCATTCTTGGACTCCAATTATCTGTGCATTTCATCTCGTGATCGTGGACGTGATCGACTCCGATTATCTTTGCATAAATAACAGTGACCCACGCATGTAAAAAAGACTCGATTAAAAAGCAGAAAATTATCAACATGCGTTTCATTTCCTATCATCTGGAGACCACCTCTTACAATTTTAATGTAAGTATTGTATAATAATAATTTATCTTAATTATTACAAGGTCACATCATTCTTTAGTGATCTTGTAATAATTAAGATAAATTATTTTATACGATACACAAGGACAATAGTATAGTATATATATTATAGTACCAGTAGTACCTATATATATAGTACTATAGCGTTGTAGTTATAAATATTTTAGTTTAGCCACTTCCCTGTGGAGGTCGCTTTAGGTGAACAGGCGAGTGCAATCTCTAATAAAGTATATATAATGTACTCTGTGGCACCACGCCATGACACGACACGCCCTACAAGTGTGTTTCTAACATGAACCTATATAAGAGGACTTGGCATAATGTCCTATAGAAAATAGTGGATCGGAAAATAGCTTAAGCTTATCAAAATTTTCATAAGTGTGTAAGAGACAACACTACATTTTTAAACATAACAATAAAACAGATCGTGGCAGAAATTTTATTGCACTTCCCTTAAGATGGCCTCCCTAAAATGTATACATGAACACTCACACACGCACAACTTGAGACATCACAATGAACACGCGCCATTTTAGGTTGGGGGATTGTGCGTGTGTGAGTGTATTTTTGGCACGTTTTTAAGGTAGGTATGCCTACTCTACTTATTATTATTATCTCTATGGTTTCTAACCATACTAAATGTATGAAACCGATAGGCTTCTGGCGCGTCACGACACGCCACGACACATAAGTGTGGTTCCGGCCTTAAACGGGAAGTTGAAAAGACGGTTTAATTCCTTTTTTATTACATTTTTTTATCGTGAAGTGTAGCATTATTAATTATTAATTTTCAAATTGTCATATATTCGTAAGATAATTTTTAATAAATTACATTTTGTGTAAATGTTTGGGTCAGGGGTGATTATTCTCCTTTGAGATTTTTAAACAATCTTTTTTCTATAATTTTAAAAATGGAAGTAAACTGAGTGTTTATTACATCAAAAAACTTGCTATAAAGTTCTATAAAGTTCATCCGGACCACCCTGCGTAAGGTCAATTGTCGATAGTGTGGTCGAAATAGTATGTTTGAATTGCCTTACTTTTTTAGTGGTAACTGGCCTATAATTTATTACTTTTGTTATATTCTGTTCGCTGTTAGGATTTTAGGAATGGATATCATTTGACCGCAATGATCAGATCTTACAAGTACTTAGTAGTTTGCTGATAATTGATTTTTCAATGATTTTACAATCACAGAAAATGTTGTCAATGCAAGTAGCTGAGTTTGCAGTTATCCGCGTAGGTTCGACAAAAATATTCTCTAGATTAAAGCTTTTAAAAAGATTAAGTAATCTATCGGTAACAGAAGTGGGAAGC
This sequence comes from Melanargia galathea, assembly GCA_920104075.1. NCBI lineage: Eukaryota > Metazoa > Arthropoda > Insecta > Lepidoptera > Nymphalidae > Melanargia > Melanargia galathea. The sequence goes on along the minus strand of OV049873.1, from coordinate 20,413,800 downwards.
AAAATATCAATATTAAAATCTCCACAAATTAATATTTTTTTTGATGCCCTACATATTCGCCTTAAAACTTCCTCCATGACATCCTCAAAAAGAACAAAGTCACCTGAGGGAGGTCGGTACACGCACACTATAATATATCGCTCCAGCTCAACACAAGACAGCTCAATAATGCGTTCAAGAGAAAGACTAACAATATCTTTACGTTCTTTGTAATTAATATCGTTTCGCGTAATTATTAAAGAACCCCCGCGTATAGCCGTCTTTCTAGAGAACACACTTGACAATGAATAATTTTGTAAGTGTAAAATTAATTGATATTTATTGAGCCAATGCTCAGTGAGGCATAAGATATCAATATTAAATTCTTTAATAAAAAGTTCAACCTCATGTTCTTTGCCAGACAAGCCTTGTATATTTTGATGCACAAGATGGATCTTACATTGCTTATCTGTTGTCTTACTGTTCAGTTTAAATTTTTATTACTACTATCAATACAATGATAGCTATTTGTATCTAATGTCAAAAAACCTGAATTAGTAGTACTACTAATTATATCAATATTATTTGTACAACATGTACCAATGTCAGTCAAAGAATTTGATGTCAAAATATTGAAATTAGTACTATGACTAAGTATATTAATATTATTATTTGTACAACATGTACTGTCAGTCAAGCTAAAAATAGCTGTATCTTGTATATTGTAAGCTACTAATGTAGCTATTTGTTTCTTATATCTAAGAGGCAGATACATAGTATCTTTTGTCAATTTAAAGTTTTTAATAAACTTATTTGTATCGAATAAATGGAAAGAATCTCCATGTCCATAAGTTAAGTTATACAAAAGCCCGTTGAGCTTGTAAATATATTTATTTTGTGCCGGGGTCAAGTTGTCCGAGTAGGGAAAAGCACAGAGTATAAATTTGCAACCTGACTTTCTTTGTATGTTTATTAAGTAATCAAAACTTTTCAAGATTTCCTTTTTAGGTAGTTGCAAACTATTACCTAACAACAAAACAACCGTACTGTGCTTATCTAGGCAGTCCTCCTTAATATTTCTAATTATATACTCATATGGGGCCCTAGGGTTACATAAGTTGAATACCGGTTGGTGCAATTTGTTGTTAAGTAGATAACCAAAGTCTTTTCCCAACTCATCTGACACAACAAATGTTCTACGTTGTGGTGGTTGTAATGAAGAATTGTTATTTTCATGGATTTTTTGCGGATTTGTGCATTGACTTTCCCCGGGCACAACTAAAGGAACATTATCTGAACACTGGCATTTATTTACCAGTGAGTCAAACCGATCCATGTACTTGGGGCTAACAGTTTGACACCGAGGTTGAATCTCAGATTGAATTACAATAAAATTGAATGTTTATCTAAATTGAAAAAGGACGACACCGCATTCGAACTTTGATAGGAGGTTGCCAGATCAGAGGATCTAGCGTAACTTTATTAACTTTGCCTAAATATTATGTCATTTAATATGGAAAAAAGTACATTTCCATCTCACCCTCAGCGAACGTTAAACCGCCTTCCAAAGAACAGGTTCTCAATCCAGTTCGTTAAGTATACAAGTTACATGGATTTCTGTTTTTGGACCGATTTGCGTGATATTTTTTTTTAAACTGTTAGAGGAACTTTGCGAGATGGTAATTTTTGACACCAATTCCTCAATCCTGATGCTGCAAGGGTACTGCCCACCTGAGCCGGGACCCAGAGTGCAACGATGTAATCTATGCTCGGTAGCTACCAACTAAATGATATCGCCGATTCCTAAATCCTGTTAAAAAAAACAACCGAAAAAATGCGCCGAATTGAGTACCTCCTCCCTCTAGTCTTACAAAAAGGAGTATGCGGTACATATGTTGCAGTTACTTACTGGAAAATTGTGTTCGAGTTTCGAGACAATTATTTATAGGACACTTGGTAACTGCTGAAACACGCAACGCTTCGAGGCTCCGGCTCGAGCTTGCCGCTGCCGCGCCGCTGCTGCCCTGCTGCTTGCTGCCGCGCCGCTGCTGTCCTGCTGCTACGCCGCTGCTGTCCTGCTGCTTGCTGCCGCGCCGCTGCTGCCCTGCTGCTTGCTGCCGCGCCGCTGCTGCCCTGCTGCTTGCTGCCGCGCCGCTGCTGTCCTGCTGCCGCGCCTCACTCCGGCGAAGAGAGGAGCACGATTCCACAAATAAAAGACTTGTTTGGATAATACTGTTTATTGTAGACGCGAATACAGTGCGGCGTACAAAAATATCATCGTGACCCGCGGCGTCGCGCGCGGCCGCTCCCGGCGCGGGTACACGCGCCCTCCGCCGGGCGCGGCCGCTCCCTGCTCGGACACGCGCCCTCCGCCGGGCGCGGCCGCTCCCTGCTCGGACACGCGCCCTCCGCCGGGCGCGGCCGCTCCCTGCTCGGACACGCGCCCTCCGCCGGGCGCGGCCGCTCCCTGCTCGGACACGCGCCCTCCGCCGCGCGCGGCCGCTCCCTGCTCGGACACGCGCCCTCCGCCGGGCGCGGCCGCTCCCTGCTCGGACACGCGCCCTCCGCCGGGCGCGGCCGCTCCCTGCTCGGACACGCGCCCTCCGCCGGGCGCGGCCGCTCCCTGCTCGGACACGCGCCCTCCGCCGCGCGCGGCCGCTCCCTGCTCGGACACGCGCCCTCCACCGGGCGCTGCGGCTCGCTCCCTTCTTATTACTTAATTATTATGTATTCACTCGAAAACATGCTTTCGATATTTAAAAAAACTTATACACTATAATAATGTAGACGTATACGATCGAGCCCGCGAGCCGCGCCGGGCGAAATGCCGCGTCCGGACGGAACGCTACACGTTCGTTATCACCTCGCTAGCACCGGACGTGAAAACTATATTACTTACCCTATTAAAATGCCGTAAAAAATATTCCAAAATATAAAAAATAATCCTCGAGTTACTCACTAGGTACCTTATATTGTGACACGATCGTCTACATCCCATCACTTCGTCAGATCATTGAAAATGTTAAAATTACTCAATAACAAAAAATATAACAACTAAAAAATTACAATCAGCTTCGGTACAGAGAGAACGAGCTCTCGCAATACGAATTGTCACAATACGAGATCGATATTATCGACACGGATGAACTCTGCAGTGAAGCGGCGGCGGCTCCGAGCGACACGCGACACGCGACACGCGACATGCGACACGCGACACGCGACACGCGACATGCGACACGCGACACGCGACAGGTCCGCGTGTGCGCCGTATAGCATGTAAAGCACCAGTGTCGCGGCCGGCGCAGTTCCTGCACAGTGAAAAATATGTCATTCTCTATAAACTGACACTGAAACACGGCCTCGTCACTCGTCAGTCGTCACGTACGGACAGGTGTGAACGCGTTCATAGATAATAATGTATGAAATAATATTTTTCCCAGTGCCGGAACTGATGCTTCACTGCTATATGCGAATTGGGCTTAAAGTGTCAGTAGGTATATAGCGTAGCCTCACGGAGGAACACTTTCTGTTGTTTCTTCACGATTACGAAATATATAAAATGTTAGCAGACAGACAAGTTCCACTCCGAGGATTCACGAGTAGCACACGAGGGGCGCACGCGTGGAGCACGAGTAGCACACGAGGGGCGCACGCGTGGAGCACGAGTAGCACACGAGGGGCGCACGCGTGGAGCACGAGTAGCACACGAGGGGCGCACGCGTGGAGCACGAGTAGCACACGAGGGGCGCACGCGTGGAGCACGAGTAGCACACGAGGGGCGCACGCGTGGAGCACGAGTAGCACACGAGGGGCGCACGCGTGGAGCACGAGTAGCACACGAGGGGCGCACGCGTGGAGCACGAGTAGCACACGAGGGGCGCACGCGTGGAGCACGAGTAGCACACGAGGGGCGCACGCGTGGAGCACGAGTAGCACACGAGGGGCGCACGCGTGGAGCACGAGTAGCACACGAGGGGCGCACGCGTGGAGCACGAGTAGCACACGAGGGGCGCACGCGTGGAGCACGCTTCGCTGTCCGCGGTACACGTATCTACCATCATCCCTGGACGCGTACGCCGTACACGCGAAAGGCACTATTCTAGACGAATATAATCAATAATGACGAACATAATCACAAACAATCAAATCCCCGGAGCTCTCACAGGATGTGAGATACTTTCTTATTACAATAATTCACCACAGTAACATAATTTCTTACGAACTAAAATTATGCGATAAAAGTCATAAAAAATATTGAAAAACAAAGGAGAAGTTTCAAAATATACGCTAAATGGTGGCCCTATATGGCTTTCGAAGGCTCGGCAGGATGGGCTTCTGAAGATAGCCTACATAACATTATATTATGCGGCTAATTTTGAAACTCCTTTACAAAAATGTCCGACACCAATCTATTCATTCACCGCTGGCGGCAGACAAGTGTCGCGCGCGCTGCAGAGACGAGGGCCACGCGTCTCGCTGCCGCTCATCCGACCGACGATCCCGCACGATCGGGTGCGGCGGCGGCGGGTGCGGGCGCGGGCGGGTGCGGGTGCGCGGGCGGGTGCGGGTGCGCGGGCGGGTGCGGGTGCGCGCGCGGCGCGTGGTGCGGGTGCGGCGTGGGGCGGCGCAGCAGCGCGGGCTTGGCGGCGAGCGCGGGCTTCAGCGAGCCGCCCGTCAGCGTCAGCTCCGCGAACTTGGCGGCCACGCGCAGCGTGTTGCGCGCCGGCACGGGGCTGCCGCCCGCCGCCGCGCCCGCGCCCGCCTCCGCGCCCGCTCCCGCGCCCGCCGCCGCCTCGCTCTCGTCCTCGCTGTCGGAGCGCGCGCGTCTGCAACGGGACGTGCGAGTGTAGAAACAGTTTATGTAACAACATCGACACGCACAAACGATGTTCCGAGGACTATTATAGGTACCGCGATGGCCCTTCATCGATATTACGTTTACACAATGAGTTATATTTTAGGAAAAATGAAACCGACTTCGGTCCAGCGACCTCAGAGAACTCGGTGTACCGATCGAATATATTAGTGACGTATGGATGCGTGAAACTTCGTACATGAGAATGATAAGTAGACGTGTTATATAGTATACCTTATATAACCTTCCTCAACGTATGGAGATAAAACCCTTTCATTTGATACCCATATTGAAGAATTTGTGAATAAAAATTATGTAATCCGTCATTTTGTGGCGGCGACCATCTTGGGCCGATTTTCATACAAACATATCTAGGGTAAGCCGTAGTAATCTTGGCCACCCCTCAATCATTGGCCTTTTGACTTTATAATTGATTTATTAAGAGTTTTATTCGCGCACAAGGTTTATAAAAATTACTACATTTTTCTATGTTGACAACACTCCTAAATAAAACTGATAGTTTTTAATAATATCAGCTAGCAACACTTGGAAAAAAATAATTTTGTGACGTGCATGATGACGGCGTGAATTATTACGAAAATCATAAGAAGTAAGTACTTCTACATTGTCAATTACCTGTTTTCTTCGAATCTAAATTAGGAGGTATGCCTTCTTATAGGTTATTTAACATTCAATTTAGATTTATATGTCTTAATTAGAGAGAAAAGACACGAAATAACCAAAAAAAGTGTAGGTCAAAGTTAGTACCGTCCGCTTATATAGAAGATGAATTGATTAGCATGGGTGCCAATTAAAGTAGTCACTGCTTAAAAATATTTACCCTATTTTATACTTGTAATGAATGTTACTGTAGACTCCTTTTAAAATAATTTAAGTTAAAATATCATAGGACTGCAGTAACTAGATTTTAGCAGGGTCAATCTTTATACTTTTACGTATTTGGCCGTGCTAATCGTTGTATTTTTACGTATGCCAATTTTTGTACAAAGAAACATAATATTTGTAGTGATGTACCGAGGTCGATACTGAACAATTAGATATACCTACCTATGTACAAGTCTGTTTATTATTTTTACGGCTAAACGAGATCCTACCTAATGACCAATCAATTCATGTCAAGTTTTGACTTATTAAACATGTTGACGAGTAATGTTTTCCTACCCTATTAATATTAAAAATGCGAAAGTATGATGATGAAGTGGTATTGAAGATGTATGTTGGTTTATTCGTCAAACGGATAAAGTAATAGCTCCTTCGTAACTTCATATCATATTGAAAGTGCTGAATGTAAGATTTATAATAATACCTACCTATCTATATCGAATTATCGGTAATAGTTTTGAAGTGGCATGTGGCTATTCCTGACACAAAAAGTACTCCTTTTTCTTTTATAATAACTACTTGATTTCCGTGACTTCATCCGCGTGGATTTTGTTTTTAGATTCCCGCGGGAGCTCTTTGATTTTACGAGCTATATAGAAGCCTATGTTACTTTCGAGGTCCTCCACTATACCCATGCAAAAATCACGATGATCCGTAGTACTGTTGCAGTGTGATTGAAGGATAAATCAACAAACAAACATACCTTCGTATTTATAGTATTAGGGTATGTAACTTGCGCTTTTCCCGCAACTTCATTGACGCAGAGATCGGACATTATCCGATAAGTTTTTTCTGGATATGGATTGTTTGACGAATTTCATCCGAATCATTTCAGCCGTTTCAGCATAATTAATATAAAAAACCAATAAACAAACAAGCATACAACGTTACTTTCGCATTTATAATATTAGGTACTAACTGACGCTCGAGATGCAAGCAATCACTGGTGACAACTCATAATAGTTAGGTAGGTAATACTATAGTATTACAAAATTTCCGATGTATAATTAATGTTTAATTCAATAGGCAAATAACGATTTTTATTAAAAAACAAATGTATTATATTTAATTGTTTAGTTTGCTTTGTTGCAGATAAAATGCCAAAACCTACCAAAGGAGGCATTTATGCAAGTACCCACCTACCAACTTATATATCGACTTAGGGCTAAATGTCCTATACCTGCACGTCACTATCGTATATTTTATTAAAATTCTAATAAATTTTACTAGTGATTGGCATAACACATTATAAAAATTAGCAGTGCTAATATATACAAAAGTATAACGATTAACATGCTAATCATTATACTTTTGGTATGGCATTCACTATGCTCAAAGGCTAATGATTGTACTTTTGGCTCCATTTTTAAATTTATGGCGTTTAAGTTCATAAAGAGATGAAATACAATTACACTTGTGGTTTATTCGAATTCTCAGATTCATACTCAACAACTTGAGAACAAATGCTATTTGGTTTTGAGCCTTAACTCGACGGAATAAATGTTTACAGTCAATGTTCACCTTAAACGGCCAATCACTATATCGCTTACCCTAGTTAAGAACACTTCCGACTGTTGAGGTGTTAAGGTTCACTTTACAATGGGTAAGGGTCTTTGGTAGTGAAATACGTGTTACTTGTTCGCGAGTTTATTGACGACTACCTTACGGTGAACGGAATGAAAAATTATAGATACAATTTTAACGTTATACATTCAACACCGACTAATTCTCCTTTCAAACACAAAAAAATCAGCCAAGTGCGAGTCGGGCCTCGCTCTTTCAGGGTTCCGTACATAATTATGAACAATATAATATTTTGGGTCTAAGAAATATTTAATTTCCGAGTTAGACATCGCAAGAAACCGTGAAAGAAAAACGCAAAATAAGTTCGTTTGTTTTGGTCACAGCTTATAAACTATTTTATGAATCGTTGTTTTCAGTATTTGTTGTACAAATAGAGCATATAGTACATAATATACCGAAATATCATATTCCTAACTAGTTTAGTTTTTTAGATAGCCCCCGTCACAAAAATGGTCTAAAACTGACAATTTTGATGATCCCCCATTTCCTTACTTTTTAAGCAAAAAATTAAAAAAATATATATTCGTACTCTACTCAATGAGCTCTAAACAATGATACCCCACAAGCTAGGGTAAGAAAAAAATTTTTTTTTCCGGCTCCTTTCTCGGGAGCCCCCCTGAAAAATAATTTAATTCAATTTTTAATTCAATATTTGATTTTGGGTCAACGTTTTACACCAAATATCAAAATTTCAGGTTTGTAACTCATTTCGTCTGCGAGCTAGAGACCTGTGACCGGCGGACAGACGGACAGACAGCCGAGTGACATTAATAGGGCTCCGTTTTTACCCTTTGGGTACGGAACCCTAAAAACCGTATTCAAATCGATTCACCAGTTTGAACGTTACGGTGGAACAGACAGACAGACACACACGCACAGACACGTCAAACTTATAACACCTCGTCGTTTTTGCGTCAGGGGTTAGAAATAAAAGGATCGAATGTGAGCGTGTCGGAGAAGTGCGGTGCGTACCTGCAGTGCGCGGGCCGCTTCTTGAGCGTGTCGCGGTTGTGCGCGAACGTGTCGGCGGCCAGCGCGCCGGCTCGCGCGTCGGGCGCGTCGGTCGCGTCGGGCGCGTCGGGCGCGTCGGTCGCGTCGGGCGCGTCGGGCGCGTCGGGCGCGCCGGGCCGCACGGGCAGGTCCAGCACCAGGTCGGGCGTGCTGTCCAGGCGCTCCGGCCGCGCCGCGCGGCTGCACAGCGACCACCCACACGTCACAATACACACATTCAGGAGTCGACCGGCGCCACCACCCGCGACCCGTGCAACAACAAACTGCGCCGTGCGCCGTGCGCTCTACTCGGAGGAGCCGAGAACCCGTTTACTCACATTTTAAAAATGTTTTTAAAATGTGACTAAACGGGTGTTTTGAATTCATTTCATTTTCAGCGCTAACGAGGATACGATTCAAAGTAGGCGCCTCCTCTCTGCTCTCGGCACGAGTCTCGGCGAGCCATCCAGACTCGATGCTGGCGTCGCGTGACTCGCGCCCGCTTCGTCTCGCTGTCGCTCCACATGCCGGCCGGACAAGTGCAGCGGCAGCGAGGCGAGGCGAGGCGAGGCGAGCGCACCGTCCTCACTCTCGCAGTCGCGTCGCCTCTGTAGCCTCGTAGTCGCAGACGGGCGGCAGAGCCGCTGCTGTCGCTTCGTTCGATCTAGTCGCGACCCCCGCGCCCCGCGCCCCGCGCCCTCCGCCCTCCGCGAACACTCCCTCACCTCGTACATACAAAATAATGAAGCAAGCAATATCTTTACATTTACAGTATGCCAATTCTATCTACTGAAGCGAGTACGATGCGACACACCCCACATCCCCCCCACACCCCCCCACACCCAGCCATGCGAGCACAAATCAAACTAAACAATAATAATATGTAATGATTTTATTCAGAATGATAAAAAAGAAGCACCTTTAAAAATTTATCTTTCATAACATCGCTACAGATAAAACAAAAATATTAATAAACAAGAAGACTCAATAATAATTAATTTATCTATTCGCAATAGATGACACGCCACAGAGAGAAGCGCGGTGTTCTCGAGGAGGATGCTTCACAGGAAAATATATTTATAAAAGCGTCAAATATAGTAGTAGTAGTAGTGAGAAGCAAAATATTCATAGAGAGGCGTCAACGAACATTCAATATATAATTACAGTTCCACAAACTTATCTGACTCGCTCACAGCGTCGAGTCGATCCGCATTAAATGTTGCCAATAAATACTTCTTTGCGTTGAAATTTCGAAATGGCGAATTAATTCCAATTTCCGCCACCGGGTCAGATAAGTTTGTAGGACTATACTTACAAGTATGTACTTCGTAATCGTAATAGTTATAAAAAGTGATCAAAAACTTAAATGCATCTATTTGTATCTACATATACGTATAACAACCAGGGCCGGATTAAACCCTATCAGGGCCCCTAGGCAATGCAATTCTCGAGGCCCCTTTCCTTTACCCTTTTCTTACTTTTTAAAATATATTTTTTCTATCACAAAAGTCGAGTCGATCAGATCGACTCCTTTGGTATACTGTTATTTCAATCTCTTCTACATTTACACTACGGCACCCCCGTGGGCCCCTGTTCGGCGTGGGGCCCCTAGGCAGTTGCCTAATTTGCCTTATGGATAATCCGGCCCTGATAACAACAGATATTAATGGTAACGAATTGAGATCCGTGCGTCGGGCGTCAAAGCAAGCAATGTAGCAACCAGCGAAGGCGTCGCGACTGTCGCGACGCGAGGGCGACCGCCGCGCACGTCGCGCGACCGGCACGGCTCCTACACGGAGCCCTAACTGTACCCCTTTAATCCACGTTCGTAACTGAACTTTCGTAACCAGTTACGAACATGGAATTTTTTTCTTCCTTTGATAACCAGCTACGAAAACAGAATTAATATGTCGTTTTCGTAACCAGGTTTCGTAACCAGCTACGAACATGGATTTTTTTTTCTTCCTTTGATAACCAGCTACGAAAACAGAATTAATATGTCGTTTTCGTAACCAAGTTTCGTAACCAGCTACGAAAGAAGATTTTTATTTCCATTTTCGTACCTACCTGATTATTAATTAAGAAAAAGACCACTTGTTAATACCTGTATTCTACTTGCATATGTCGGTAAAAAAGCGTTATAAATCTATTATTATCATATGCAGCTAGCCTAGCTAGACTGATGAACACTGGCTAAGTAGTATAAATATACTATCATATTAAATGTCATATTGAATCATATTGAATGACATTCAAAAGTTGAGTTTGTCTTACCAATCAAAATCTTTACTTACAAATTCATTCATAGGTGTACATCTCAATGTGCATTTATTGCAGTGAATTTTAAATTAGGTATTTCAACATTTTCCGTAATACGATACGATACAAATTTTTGTTTTTAAATCATAAACTCTTTTTAAAATTTCAATTTTTGCCGTTTTTAACCCCCGACGCAAAAACGACGGGGTGTTATAAGTTTGACGTGTCTGTGTCTGTGTGTGTGTGTGTGTGTGTGTGTGTGTGTGTGTGTGTGTGTGTGTGTGTGTGTGTGTGTGTGTGTGTGTGTGTGTGTGTGTGTGTGTGTGTGTGTGTGTGTGTGTGTGTGTGTGTGTGTGTGTGTGTGTGTGTGTGTGTGTGTGTGTGTGTGTGTGTGTGTGTGTGTCTGTCTGTTCCCCTGTAGCGCTCAAACGGGTGGACCGATTTGAATGCGGTTTTTTTTGTTTGAAAGGTGAATTAGTCGAGAGTGTTGTTAGCTATGTTTGATGAAAATCGGTTCAAGATGGCCGCCGTTATAAAATGACAGATTACATATTTTTTCACAACTCCCTAAATATGGGTATCAAATGAAAGGGCTGGACTAGTAGAATAGCAATATGCAAATCCAAGATGGCTGCCGCCACAAAATGGCAGATGTCGGGGGTTTTTAAATTTTTAATTTATACTTGTTGATAAATAATTAGCATTATGTGGTTTTTAGGGTTCCGTACCCGAAGGGTAAAAAACGGAGCCCTATTAATGTCACTCGGCTGTCTGTCCGTCTGTCCGCCGGTCACAGGTCTCTAGCTCGCAGACGAAATGAGTTACAAACCTGAAATTTTGGTATTTAGTGTAAAACGTTAACCCAAAATCAAATATTGAATTAGAAATTGAATTAAATTATTTTTCAGGGGGGCTCCCATACATGAAAAAGGAGCCGGAAAAAAAATTTTTTCTTGACCCTAGCTTGTGGGGTATCATTGTTTAGAGCTCATTAAGTAGAGTACAAATATATATTTTTTTAATTTTTATCTCAAAAAATAAGGGAATGGGAGGCCATCAAAGTTGTCAGTTTTAGACCATTTTTGTGACGGGGGCTATCTCAAAAACTAAACTAGTTGGGAATATGATATTTCAGTATATTATGTACTATATGCTCTATTTAAACAAAAAATACTGAAAACAACGATTTATCAAATAGTTTATAAGCTGTGACCAAAATAAACGAACATTTTTTTGGGTTTTTCTTTCACGGTTTGTTGCGATGTCTAGCTCGGAAATTAAATATTTCTTAGACCCAAAATATTATATTGTTCATAATTATGTACGGAACCCTGAAAGAGCGAGGCCCGACTCGCACTTGGCTGATTTTTCTTTTATAACATTATTTTCTCTGTTCACTGTAACGTTGCCTTTACATCCCTTAAAAATTATAACATTGCCAAAATCTGTTGCCATTTTTGTATTCTTTTCTAATAATTGTGGAACTGACGTCCTTCTATAGCAGTTTAATGCCACCACGTTTTGTTGATATGAATTCAATCTGTTTTCCTTCAGCGGATTGCATGTTTACTATTTGATAATAATCGTATTACGGAAAATGTTGAAATACCTAATTTAAAATTCACTGCAATAAATGAACATTGAGATGTACACCTATGAATGAATTTGTAAGTAAAGATTTTGATTAGATACTAATCATTAATCTGTGATTTTGATTGGTAAGACAAACGACTCGACTTTTGAATGTCATTCAATATGATTCAATATGACATTTAATATGATAGTATATTTATACTAGCCAGTGTTCATCAGTCTAGCTAGGCTAGCTGCATATGATAATAATAGATTTATAACGCTTTTTTACCGACATATGATAATAATAGATTTATAACGCTTTTTTACCGACATATGCAAGTAGAATACAGGTATTAACAAGTGGTCTTTTTCTTAATTAATAACCAGGTAGGTACGAAAATGGAAATAAAAATCTTATTTCGTAGCTGGTTACGAAACTTGGTTACGAAAACGACATATTAATTCTGTTTTCGTAGCTGGTTATCAAAGGAAGAAAAAAAAATCCATGTTCGTAGCTGGTTACGAAACTTGGTTACGAAAACGACATATTAATTCTGTTTTCGTAGCTGGTTATCAAAGGAAGAAAAAAATTCCATGTTCGTAACTGGTTACGAAAGTTCAGTTACGAACGTGGATTAAAGGACTGTACCACTTCAAGTCATCGAACGTGACACAGGAGTTGCAGTAATTTGCTACTATTTCGCAGATTTGAAGTTCTATCTATCTATAAAAAAAGCTGTGATAGCCTAGTGGTTAGGACGACCGACTTCTAATCGGAGGTCATGGGTTCGATCCCGAGGCACGCACCTCTAACTTTTCGGAGTTATGTGCGTTTTAAGTATTTAAATATCACTTGCTTTAACGGTGAAGGAAAGCATCGTGAGGAAACCTGCATGCCTGAGAGTTCTCCATAACGTTCTCAAAGGTGTGTGAAGTCTGCCAATCCGCTTGGCCAGCGTGGTAGACTGTGGCCAAAACCTTTCTCACTCTGAGAGGAGACCCGTGCTCTGTAGTGAGCCGGTAATGGGTTGATCATGATGAAGTTCTATCGAGTCAGTTTTATCGTATACAAAGGAATCGACACTTAAACGATATCAATAGAACTATCTTTCGATTTCGAAGTATTCCAACAGAACTCCTTTTTGAATCTAGCGAAATCCACGCGAAGTCGCCGTCCGTTCGGCGGCGGCGCGACGGTCGCGCCGTGTTCAGCGACGGTCAAAGTTCCCCGTTCTGTGCTGCGCCGTTACTGTGGTATCTACACGCACCAAAAACCCGCAATTAATACACAACGAGCAGAGCGAGGGTCGGTGGGGGCGGGGCGGGGAGGCGGCGGGGCGGGGCGGGGACACACGGGACACAGTCCGAAACTGTGGACATCAGGTGCGAGCGTGCAGCGGTCGGTCCGAACTCGTGGAGTGGTGGATTGAAATGCGACCGTTCGGCTCACCTGCGCGCGGCGGGCGCGGCGTCGTCGTCGTCGTCGCGGTCGTCGTCGCGGTCGCCGAACGCGTCGGCGTCGTCGTCCAGCTCGCCGTCGGCGTCGCTCGTCGCGCGCTCTGCGACACCGTATACTTCTGTTACCGTATTTTCACGTTCAAACACACCTTTGGACGTTATGCTTCGATTTATTTATTTAAATACGCTCAAACAAAAGTGAACATAGATTAAACCACTCGTCGTAGATCGAGACCCTATATAGAAAATAGAAAACTGACGCCGGCATACGGAAATCCATTAGGCATGGGAAAATGCAAAGTCCCGGAACATATCATGGCCACTCGATGAACACACAAATTACAATAAATCATGTAACAACGCGTATACAATACCAATAGTGATAGTTTAAAAACTTAAAATGTTCATACAGAAATGGACACAAGAACTGTCAGTATTAATCGGGGGTGCGTTACCGTCGTCCTCGTCGTCGTCGTCGTCGTCGTACAGCGACAGGTCGCGCTCGTCGTCGGCGGTCGCGTGGGGCGCGCGCGGCGCGTCGGTCGCGTCGGTCGCGCCGGTCGCGCCGGTCGCGCCGGTCGCGTCAGTCGCGGCGGGCTCGGGGCGGCGGTAGAGCGCGTGCGGCGCGATGTCCTGCGGGAACACCTCGAGGTGGTGCTGGATGGTGCGCTTCACCAGCTCGTTGACGAGGTTCTGCGCCGCCACCTGCGCCGACAACGTGCAACGCTCAAAACGGAATATTGTGTTAAGACGGAAAGAATCGCCGCGCCGCCCTCGCCAGCGTGGGGCCAGGTGCGCGCGGCCAGGTGCGCCAGGAACGCGAACAGGAAGCGCGGCGCCGGCGCGGCGTGTCGTACCTGCGCGCCGCCCTCGCCCCAGGCGGCCAGCAGCGTGGGGCCAGGTGCGCGCGGCCAGGTGCGCCAGGAACGCGAACAGGTAGCGCGGCGCCGGCGCGGCGTGTCGTACCTGCGCGCCGCCCTCGCCCCAGGCGGCCAGCAGCGTGGGGCCGAGGCAGATGGCGAGGTTCCAGGCGTCCATCATGTTGTGCTGCGCGTGCTCGGCCAGGTGCGCCAGGAACGCGAACAGGTAGCGCGGCGCCGGCGCGGCGTGTCGTACCTGCGCGCCGCCCTCGCCCCAGGCGGCCAGCAGCGTGGGGCCGAGGCAGATGGCGAGGTTCCAGGCGTCCATCATGTTGTGCTGCGCGTGCTCGGCCAGGTGCGCCAGGAACGCGAACAGGTAGCGCAGCGCCGGCGCGGCGTGTCGTACCTGCGCGCCGCCCTCGCCCCAGGCGGCCAGCAGCGTGGGGCCGAGGCAGATGGCGAGGTTCCAGGCGTCCATCATGTTGTGCTGCGCGTGCTCGGCCAGGTGCGCCAGGAACGCGAACAGGTAGCGCGGCGCCGGCGCGGCGTGTCGTACCTGCGCGCCGCCCTCGCCCCAGGCGGCCAGCAGCGTGGGGCCGAGGCAGATGGCGAGGTTCCAGGCGTCCATCATGTTGTGCTGCGCGTGCTCGGCCAGGTGCGCCAGGAACGCGAACAGGTAGCGCGGCGCCGGCGCGGCGTGTCGTACCTGCGCGCCGCCCTCGCCCCAGGCGGCCAGCAGCGTGGGGCCGAGGCAGATGGCGAGGTTCCAGGCGTCCATCATGTTGTGCTGCGCGTGCTCGGCCAGGTGCGCCAGGAACGCGAACAGGTAGCGCGGCGCCGGCGCGGCGTGTCGTACCTGCGCGCCGCCCTCGCCCCAGGCGGCCAGCAGCGTGGGGCCGAGGCAGATGGCGAGGTTCCAGGCGTCCATCATGTTGTGCTGCGCGTGCTCGGCCAGGTGCGCCAGGAACGCGAACAGGTAGCGCGGCGCCGGCGCGGCGTGTCGTACCTGCGCGCCGCCCTCGCCCCAGGCGGCCAGCAGCGTGGGGCCGAGGCAGATGGCGAGGTTCCAGGCGTCCATCATGTTGTGCTGCGCGTGCTCGGCCAGGTGCGCCAGGAACGCGAACAGGTAGCGCAGCGCCGGCGCGGCGTGTCGTACCTGCGCGCCGCCCTCGCCCCAGGCGGCCAGCAGCGTGGGGCCGAGGCAGATGGCGAGGTTCCAGGCGTCCATCATGTTGTGCTGCGCGTGCTCGGCCAGGTGCGCCAGGAACGCGAACAGGTAGCGCGGCGCCGGCGCGGCGTGTCGTACCTGCGCGCCGCCCTCGCCCCAGGCGGCCAGCAGCGTGGGGCCGAGGCAGATGGCGAGGTTCCAGGCGTCCATCATGTTGTGCTGCGCGTGCTCGGCCAGGTGCGCCAGGAACGCGAACAGGTAGCGCGGCGCCGGCGCGGCGTGTCGTACCTGCGCGCCGCCCTCGCCCCAGGCGGCCAGCAGCGTGGGGCCGAGGCAGATGGCGAGGTTCCAGGCGTCCATCATGTTGTGCTGCGCGTGCTCGGCCAGGTGCGCCAGGAACGCGAACAGGTAGCGCGGCGCCGGCGCGGCGTGTCGTACCTGCGCGCCGCCCTCGCCCCAGGCGGCCAGCAGCGTGGGGCCGAGGCAGATGGCGAGGTTCCAGGCGTCCATCATGTTGTGCTGCGCGTGCTCGGCCAGGTGCGCCAGGAACGCGAACAGGTAGCGCGGCGCCGGCGCGGCGTGTCGTACCTGCGCGCCGCCCTCGCCCCAGGCGGCCAGCAGCGTGGGGCCGAGGCAGATGGCGAGGTTCCAGGCGTCCATCATGTTGTGCTGCGCGTGCTCGGCCAGGTGCGCCAGGAACGCGAACAGGTAGCGCGGCGCCGGCGCGGCGTGTCGTACCTGCGCGCCGCCCTCGCCCCAGGCGGCCAGCAGCGTGGGGCCGAGGCAGATGGCGAGGTTCCAGGCGTCCATCATGTTGTGCTGCGCGTGCTCGGCCAGGTGCGCCAGGAACGCGAACAGGTAGCGCGGCGCCGGCGCGGCGTGTCGTACCTGCGCGCCGCCCTCGCCCCAGGCGGCCAGCAGCGTGGGGCCGAGGCAGATGGCGAGGTTCCAGGCGTCCATCATGTTGTGCTGCGCGTGCTCGGCCAGGTGCGCCAGGAACGCGAACAGGTAGCGCGGCGCCGGCGCGGCGTGTCGTACCTGCGCGCCGCCCTCGCCCCAGGCGGCCAGCAGCGTGGGGCCGAGGCAGATGGCGAGGTTCCAGGCGTCCATCATGTTGTGCTGCGCGTGCTCGGCCAGGTGCGCCAGGAACGCGAACAGGTAGCGCGGCGCCGGCGCGGCGTGTCGTACCTGCGCGCCGCCCTCGCCCCAGGCGGCCAGCAGCGTGGGGCCGAGGCAGATGGCGAGGTTCCAGGCGTCCATCATGTTGTGCTGCGCGTGCTCGGCCAGGTGCGCCAGGAACGCGAACAGGTAGCGCGGCGCCGGCGCGGCGTGTCGTACCTGCGCGCCGCCCTCGCCCCAGGCGGCCAGCAGCGTGGGGCCGAGGCAGATGGCGAGGTTCCAGGCGTCCATCATGTTGTGCTGCGCGTGCTCGGCCAGGTGCGCCAGGAACGCGAACAGGTAGCGCGGCGCCGGCGCGGCGTGTCGTACCTGCGCGCCGCCCTCGCCCCAGGCGGCCAGCAGCGTGGGGCCGAGGCAGATGGCGAGGTTCCAGGCGTCCATCATGTTGTGCTGCGCGTGCTCGGCCAGGTGCGCCAGGAACGCGAACAGGTAGCGCGGCGCCGGCGCGGCGTGTCGTACCTGCGCGCCGCCCTCGCCCCAGGCGGCCAGCAGCGTGGGGCCGAGGCAGATGGCGAGGTTCCAGGCGTCCATCATGTTGTGCTGCGCGTGCTCGGCCAGGTGCGCCAGGAACGCGAACAGGTAGCGCGGCGCCGGCGCGGCGTGTCGTACCTGCGCGCCGCCCTCGCCCCAGGCGGCCAGCAGCGTGGGGCCGAGGCAGATGGCGAGGTTCCAGGCGTCCATCATGTTGTGCTGCGCGTGCTCGGCCAGGTGCGCCAGGAACGCGAACAGGTAGCGCGGCGCCGGCGCGGCGTGTCGTACCTGCGCGCCGCCCTCGCCCCAGGCGGCCAGCAGCGTGGGGCCGAGGCAGATGGCGAGGTTCCAGGCGTCCATCATGTTGTGCTGCGCGTGCTCGGCCAGGTGCGCCAGGAACGCGAACAGGTAGCGCAGCGCCGGCGCGGCGTGTCGTACCTGCGCGCCGCCCTCGCCCCAGGCGGCCAGCAGCGTGGGGCCAGGTGCGCTCGGCCAGGTGCGCCAGGAACGCGAACAGGTAGCGCGGCGCCGGCGCGGCGTGTCGTACCTGCGCGCCGCCCTCGCCCCAGGCGGCCAGCAGCGTGGGGCCGAGGCAGATGGCGAGGTTCCAGGCGTCCATCATGTTGTGCTGCGCGTGCTCGGCCAGGTGCGCCAGGAACGCGAACAGGTAGCGCGGCGCCGGCGCGGCGTGTCGTACCTGCGCGCCGCCCTCGCCCCAGGCGGCCAGCAGCGTGGGGCCGAGGCAGATGGCGAGGTTCCAGGCGTCCATCATGTTGTGCTGCGCGTGCTCGGCCAGGTGCGCCAGGAACGCGAACAGGTAGCGCAGCGCCGGCGCGGCGTGTCGTACCTGCGCGCCGCCCTCGCCCCAGGCGGCCAGCAGCGTGGGGCCGAGGCAGATGGCGAGGTTCCAGGCGTCCATCATGTTGTGCTGCGCGTGCTCGGCCAGGTGCGCCAGGAACGCGAACAGGTAGCGCGGCGCCGGCGCGGCGTGTCGTACCTGCGCGCCGCCCTCGCCCCAGGCGGCCAGCAGCGTGGGGCCGAGGCAGATGGCGAGGTTCCAGGCGTCCATCATGTTGTGCTGCGCGTGCTCGGCCAGGTGCGCCAGGAACGCGAACAGGTAGCGCAGCGCCGGCGCGGCGTGTCGTACCTGCGCGCCGCCCTCGCCCCAGGCGGCCAGCAGCGTGGGGCCGAGGCAGATGGCGAGGTTCCAGGCGTCCATCATGTTGTGCTGCGCGTGCTCGGCCAGGTGCGCCAGGAACGCGAACAGGTAGCGCGGCGCCGGCGCGGCGTGTCGTACCTGCGCGCCGCCCTCGCCCCAGGCGGCCAGCAGCGTGGGGCCGAGGCAGATGGCGAGGTTCCAGGCGTCCATCATGTTGTGCTGCGCGTGCTCGGCCAGGTGCGCCAGGAACGCGAACAGGTAGCGCAGCGCCGGCGCGGCGTGTCGTACCTGCGCGCCGCCCTCGCCCCAGGCGGCCAGCAGCGTGGGGCCGAGGCAGATGGCGAGGTTCCAGGCGTCCATCATGTTGTGCTGCGCGTGCTCGGCCAGGTGCGCCAGGAACGCGAACAGGTAGCGCAGCGCCGGCGCGGCGTGTCGTACCTGCGCGCCGCCCTCGCCCCAGGCGGCCAGCAGCGTGGGGCCGAGGCAGATGGCGAGGTTCCAGGCGTCCATCATGTTGTGCTGCGCGTGCTCGGCCAGGTGCGCCAGGAACGCGAACAGGTAGCGCAGCGCCGGCGCGGCGTGTCGTACCTGCGCGCCGCCCTCGCCCCAGGCGGCCAGCAGCGTGGGGCCGAGGCAGATGGCGAGGTTCCAGGCGTCCATCATGTTGTGCTGCGCGTGCTCGGCCAGGTGCGCCAGGAACGCGAACAGGTAGCGCGGCGCCGGCGCGGCGTGTCGTACCTGCGCGCCGCCCTCGCCCCAGGCGGCCAGCAGCGTGGGGCCGAGGCAGATGGCGAGGTTCCAGGCGTCCATCATGTTGTGCTGCGCGTGCTCGGCCAGGTGCGCCAGGAACGCGAACAGGTAGCGCGGCGCCGGCGCGGCGTGTCGTACCTGCGCGCCGCCCTCGCCCCAGGCGGCCAGCAGCGTGGGGCCGAGGCAGATGGCGAGGTTCCAGGCGTCCATCATGTTGTGCTGCGCGTGCTCGGCCAGGTGCGCCAGGAACGCGAACAGGTAGCGCAGCGCCGGCGCGGCGTGTCGTACCTGCGCGCCGCCCTCGCCCCAGGCGGCCAGCAGCGTGGGGCCGAGGCAGATGGCGAGGTTCCAGGCGTCCATCATGTTGTGCTGCGCGTGCTCGGCCAGGTGCGCCAGGAACGCGAACAGGTAGCGCGGCGCCGGCGCGGCGTGTCGTACCTGCGCGCCGCCCTCGCCCCAGGCGGCCAGCAGCGTGGGGCCGAGGCAGATGGCGAGGTTCCAGGCGTCCATCATGTTGTGCTGCGCGTGCTCGGCCAGGTGCGCCAGGAACGCGAACAGGTAGCGCAGCACCAGCAGCTGCGGCACGGGCAGCGCGCTCAGCGTGTCGCGCAGGCGCCGCGCGAACTGCAACGTCGAGCGACTAAATCATTGATCATCATCGATATCGACCCGTTACCCGTTAGCCACGGGGCCCGTCAGAGGCCAACAAATCTGTTACTATAAAGCGATTTAGTTACGGAAACTTCATACGAAGAAAGCGAGCTAGTATAAAAACTTTTTCAACACACTTGCTCATAAAGTAGCTCTACGTTCACCGCAATTAGGCAGATAATTACACCTATTATTCAAACTGTGACTTTTGTTTTACTATTATTCACAAGTGAATTATAGAGTTTTATTTTTAATTTATTGGTTGAGTTGGTTCCTTTGTTCTTAAAAAAGTTTCGACACAAAAAAGGTCGTATTCAATAGTACAAATAAATTAATATACCTTTTGCTTGCTCATTTCATGCAACTTCGTATTTAAATAGATAATTTCAACTTGTACGTGTTTAATAAATAAAACTTTCACTCAAATATAACTTTTGTTTTTTCTGTAATAAAGAAAACTTGAAATTCCCCATTTTGTACGTGGCTAAAACGCTATCCGCGACAAGTGTAAATTGAAAATTTAAAAAACCCCCGACATTCGCCATTTTGTGGCGGCGGCCATCTTGAATTTGCAATAGTGCTATTCTACTAGTCAAGCCCTTTCATATTAAAGGAGTTGTGAAAAAATATGTAATCCGCCATTTTGTAGCAGCGGCCATCTTGGACCGATTTTCATCAAACATAGCTAACAACACTCTCGACTAAATCACCTTTCAAACAAAAAAAACCGCATTCAAATCGGTCCACCCGTTTGAGCGCCACAGGGGAACAGACAGACACACACACACACACACACACACACACACACACACACACAGACACGTCAAACTTATAACACCCAGTCGTTTTTGCGTCGGGGGTTAAAAAGCCAAATAAAACAAACCTCATTCTATAGTCTATGGCCGATTGCCATTTTAAGAAGCGCGCGCATAGGAAAACTGATGGCTTTAAAATATCTACAAGTACTAATTATGAAGAAAATGATTTATGTTGTACACCGCCCGATATATGTGAAGCCCTTAAAGTTATGGAAAGTTTACTACCTGGAAATCCTGGAAATATCCAAGGAAAAATATCTATTTTAGTGTTATTTTCTTCGCAAGTGTGTTGAAAAACGTCGTATGATACACGTGTGTATTGATGATTACCGTCCTCGGCTATCTCTTATCGGCTCTCTAATATCGCCTCAGCGGTAATCACCAACATTACACACTTGTACCATAATGTACTATTATGTGCGTGTCGGGAGTGACGGGAGAGGGCGGGAGAGGGCGGGAGAGGGCGGGAGAGGGCGGGAGAGCGCGCTCACCGCCTGGTCGTCGGGCAGCGCGGCGACGCGCAGCAGGCGCTCCTGCAGCTGCGGCGGCAGCAGCGGCGGGCGCAGCTCGCGCAGGTACAGCTTGAGCAGGCCGCACACCGAGTTGATGTCGGACGCGTCGCGCACGCCGGCCAGCGGGTCGGCGCCGCGCTCGAACGCCGCGCGCAGCGCCGCCATCTCCACCTGCGACCCCGACACGCGGAAGATGCCCTGGTGGTGCAGCCCTGCGACACGACACACCGCGTCAGTCGCGCGTCTGCTCGACCGCGCCGCACGCGCCGCGGTGCTCCCCCGCACTCACCGTACGTCGCGATCACCCGCACGCACGACGTCAGCACGGCGGGCAGCCGGTCGTCCAGCGGCGCGGCGAAGTGGCCGCGGCGGCGGGCGGCGGCGCGGCGCGGCGGCGACGGCGGCGAGCGCGCGCCCGACGCGCCCGCCGCGCCGCCCAGCAGCCGCTCGCGCACCGCCTGCGCCTTGCTCTCCAGCCGCGCCAGCCGGCCCGCGCACGACACGTAGCACCGGAACTTCTGCAACACGCACGCGCACCCGTCACCCTGCACCCGTCGCGCGGCGCACCCGTCGCACCCGGCGCCCCACTCACCGCGAGGTAGTAGTCCTCCTGGTCCCTGCGCGGCGCGTCGTCCTCGGGCGGCGGCGGCGGCGCGCCGGGCGCGGGGGGCGCCCAGGCCGAGTCGGGCCCCTCCATCTGGCGCACGAGCTCGGCCTCCGCCGCGTCGAGCGTCTTGGCGGCCTCGCGGCACTCGGCGCGCAGCGCGCGCGCGCTCGCCTCGAGCTGCGCGAGGCGCAGGCGCAGGTCGCGGCGGTGCGCCTCGGCGGCGTCGTCGGCGTCGGGCGCGGCGCCGGCGACCAGCTCGGCCATGGCGCGGTCCTGCTCGGGCGGCGCGTCGCCGACGTAGGGCAGCGGGCGCGGCAGCGCGAAGGCGCCGGGGTGCGCGGCCACGAGCCGCTGCCGGTCGGCGAGCGCGTCCAGCGCGTCGGCGGCGGCCAGCAGCGCGGCGGCGGCGGCGCGGCCCGCCTCCGCGCACGCGTCCTCGGCCGCGGCGGCGCCGCGCACCGCGCGCCCCACCACCGCCTCGAAGCCGACCTCGGTGCACAGCATGACGTCGGCGACGTCGTCGAGGTAGTAGCGCTGCAGCGTCGCGTTGGCCGCCTCGAGGCCGAGCACGTAGTCGGCGCGCGCGCGCAGCGCCCGGGCGCGCGCGTCGGCGTGGCGCGCGCGGCGCTTGTCCAGCTCCTTGTCGAGCGCCTTGAGCTTCTTGGCGCGCGGCGCGGGCGGGTCGGCGGCTCGCGCGGCGTGCGCGCTGCGCAGCTTGAGCGCGGCCTGGCGCCAGTCGGCGGCGGCCTGCGCGTGCGCCTTGCCGAGCGCGGCCGCGTCGGCGAGCGCGGCGGCCAGCTCGTCGTGGCGCTCCTGCAGCGCGTCGCGACAGCGCCGGTGCAGGCGCAGCACGTCGTCGGCGGCGCGCTGCAGCCGCGCGGCCAGCGGGCCGGCGTAGAGCGCGGCGAGCGCGGCGTGGTCGCGGCTCAGCGCGCGCGCGTGCTCCAGCGCCGCCGTCCAGCACGCGAAGGCGCCGGCCAGCGGCCACTGGTCGCGCTTGGCGCGCTGCTCCTTGTGCCGCTGCAGCGCGGCGCGCGCCAGCTTGTCGAGCGCGCGCGCGTACTCGCCCTCGAGCTCGGCGCGGCGGCGGCAGTAGTCGTGCAGCTCGCCCGCGACGCCCGCCGCCGCCTCCGCGCGCGCCTCCAGCACGCGCGCCTGCTCCGCCAGCTGCGCGCGCACGTCTGCAACCGACGAGCGAGTTACAGAACCGAGCGCGGCCCGCGGCCGGCGCGCACGTCCGCACGCCCGGCGCGCACGTCCGCACGCCCGGCGCGCACGTCTGCAACCGACGAGCGAGTTACAGAACCGAGCGCGGCCCGCGGCCGGCGCGCACGTCCGCACGCCCGGCGCGCACGTCCGCACGCCCGGCGCGCACGTCTGCAACCGACGAGCGAGTTACAGAACCGAGCGCGGCCCGCGGCCGGCGCGCACGTCCGCACGCCCGGCGCGCACGTCCGCACGCCCGGCGCGCACGTCTGCAACCGACGAGCGAGTTACAGAACCGAGCGCGGCCCGCGGCCGGCGCGCACGTCCGCACGCCCGGCGCGCACGTCCGCACGCCCGGCGCGCACGTCTGCAACCGACGAGCGAGTTACAGAACCGAGCGCGGCCCGCGGCCGGCGCGCACGTCCGCACGCCCGGCGCGCACGTCCGCACGCCCGGCGCGCACGTCTGCAACCGACGAGCGAGTTACAGAACCGAGCGCGGCCCGCGGCCGGCGCGCACGTCCGCACGCCCGGCGCGCACGTCCGCACGCCCGGCGCGCACGTCTGCAACCGACGAGCGAGTTACAGAACCGAGCGCGGCCCGCGGCCGGCGCGCACGTCCGCACGCCCGGCGCGCACGTCCGCACGCCCGGCGCGCACGTCTGCAACCGACGAGCGAGTTACAGAACCGAGCGCGGCCCGCGGCCGGCGCGCACGTCCGCACGCCCGGCGCGCACGTCCGCACGCCCGGCGCGCACGTCTGCAACCGACGAGCGAGTTACAGAACCGAGCGCGGCCCGCGGCCGGCGCGCACGTCCGCACGCCCGGCGCGCACGTCCGCACGCCCGGCGCGCACGTCTGCAACCGACGAGCGAGTTACAGATCCGAGCGCGGCCCGCGGCCGGCGCGCACGTCTGCAACCGACGAGCGAGTTACAGATCCGAGCGCGGCCCGCGGCCGGCGCGCACGTCAGCACGCCCGGCGAGGGGCTCGTTCACAGCCCGGCGCCCGGCGGCACTGCGCCGTACGGTTGAGAAACCGTGCTGTGAACATAACGAGAGGCCTCAAGCTAGCAACACTATAACTAAATATCTACTTTTTTTTGTTTTTGCTCAATAGTCTGACTACGAGCCAAGTACACGTACGTATATAGAAATAGATACACATAAGATTTATCGTTCCGGGTGCCAGGAGAACGGCTCCATTTCAAACGTATTTCAATTTTCAACTCAAATATAGCCGAGTTTAAGATATTGAATAAAAACTGGCGTTACGCGTAAACTGCAAACGGTCAATCGACGGCGGCGCCCGAAGCTCCGTAGAGTCAACCTATACATCTCGGGTTCCAGTACAGCAGTAACTATTCTGATCGATCAGACTTTTACTCGTATTCTACATCAAAGTTACGGCCATAGTTAAATCTGAATAGGTGTTATCCTTCGTAATGCAAAAGTTTCGCTCGACTCGTCGTCGTTCAGTGGTATCTTCTGCTTTGCACGATGTGCACACATACAAGTAAACATACAAGATGCAGCGATTCAACAGTTACAGCAGCCGGCAGAGCGCGCTCGGGGAGTGACCTCTGCGGAGCTGCACGCGCGTCGCGCCGCGCCGCCGCCCCGTGCCGGGTGCAATGATCCGGTGACGGGTGAACGTGTCGGCGTACCGGGGAACGCATTGGCGAGGTCGGGCGAGCCCCAGTCGTGGCGCGGCTGCACGATGCAGTGGAACATGGGTCACGGGTGATGGGGAGCGGGCGCCGGGCGCCGCGCGACTGTGCCGTGTGCGACGCTGACGGCTGAGCCCGCCACTGACACTGACTACTGAGCCGCGCAGCCTCCGCGCGAGCGCGACCCTCTCCGCGCGCGGGGCGACCGCGACCCCTCCGACGCTCTCCCGAGTCCCGGTGCAATGATCCGGTGACGGGTGAACGTGTCGGCGTACCGGGGAACGCATTGGCGAGGTCGGGCGAGCCCCAGTCGTGGCGCGGCTGCACGATGCAGTGGAACATGGGTCACGGGTGATGGGGAGCGGGCGCCGGGCGCCGCGCGACTGTGCCGTGTGCGACGCTGACGGCTGAGCCCGCCACTGACACTGACTACTGAGCCGCGCAGCCTCCGCGCGAGCGCGACCCTCTCCGCGCGCGGGGCGACCGCGACCCCTCCGACGCTCTCCCGAGTCCCGGTGCAATGATCCGGTGACGGGTGAACGTGTCGGCGTACCGGGGAACGCATTGGCGAGGTCGGGCGAGCCCCAGTCGTGGCGCGGCTGCACGATGCAGTGGAACATGGGTCACGGGTGATGGGGAGCGGGCGCCGGGCGCCGCGCGACTGTGCCGTGTGCGACGCTGACGGCTGAGCCCGCCACTGACACTGACTACTGAGCCGCGCAGCCTCCGCGCGAGCGCGACCCTCTCCGCGCGCGGGGCGACCGCGACCCCTCCGACGCTCTCCCGAGTCCCGGTGCAATGATCCGGTGACGGGTGAACGTGTCGGCGTACCGGGGAACGCATTGGCGAGGTCGGGCGAGCCCCAGTCGTGGCGCGGCTGCACGATGCAGTGGAACATGGGTCACGGGTGATGGGGAGCGGGCGCCGGGCGCCGCGCGACTGTGCCGTGTGCGACGCTGACGGCTGAGCCCGCCACTGACACTGACTACTGAGCCGCGCAGCCTCCGCGCGAGCGCGACCCTCTCCGCGCGCGGGGCGACCGCGACCCCTCCGACGCTCTCCCGAGTCCCGGTGCAATGATCCGGTGACGGGTGAACGTGTCGGCGTACCGGGGAACGCATTGGCGAGGTCGGGCGAGCCCCAGTCGTGGCGCGGCTGCACGATGCAGTGGAACATGGGTCACGGGTGATGGGGAGCGGGCGCCGGGCGCCGCGCGACTGTGCCGTGTGCGACGCTGACGGCTGAGCCCGCCACTGACACTGACTACTGAGCCGCGCAGCCTCCGCGCGAGCGCGACCCTCTCCGCGCGCGGGGCGACCGCGACCCCTCCGACGCTCTCCCGAGTCCCGGTGCAATGATCCGGTGACGGGTGAACGTGTCGGCGTACCGGGGAACGCATTGGCGAGGTCGGGCGAGCCCCAGTCGTGGCGCGGCTGCACGATGCAGTGGAACATGGGTCACGGGTGATGGGGAGCGGGCGCCGGGCGCCGCGCGACTGTGCCGTGTGCGACGCTGACGGCTGAGCCCGCCACTGACACTGACTACTGAGCCGCGCAGCCTCCGCGCGAGCGCGACCCTCTCCGCGCGCGGGGCGACCGCGACCCCTCCGACGCTCTCCCGAGTCCCGGTGCAATGATCCGGTGACGGGTGAACGTGTCGGCGTACCGGGGAACGCATTGGCGAGGTCGGGCGAGCCCCAGTCGTGGCGCGGCTGCACGATGCAGTGGAACATGGGTCACGGGTGATGGGGAGCGGGCGCCGGGCGCCGCGCGACTGTGCCGTGTGCGACGCTGACGGCTGAGCCCGCCACTGACACTGACTACTGAGCCGCGCAGCCTCCGCGCGAGCGCGACCCTCTCCGCGCGCGGGGCGACCGCGACCCCTCCGACGCTCTCCCGAGTCCCGAGCCGGTCGGGTGCCGGGTGCCGGGTGCAATGATCCGGTGACGGGTGAACGTGTCGGCGTACCGGGGAACGCATTGGCGAGGTCGGGCGAGCCCCAGTCGTGGCGCGGCTGCACGATGCAGTGGAACATGGGTCACGGGTGATGGGGAGCGGGCGCCGGGCGCCGCGCGACTGTGCCGTGTGCGACGCTGACGGCTGAGCCCGCCACTGACACTGACTACTGAGCCGCGCAGCCTCCGCGCGAGCGCGACCCTCTCCGCGCGCGGGGCGACCGCGACCCCTCCGACGCTCTCCCGAGTCCCGGTGCAATGATCCGGTGACGGGTGAACGTGTCGGCGTACCGGGGAACGCATTGGCGAGGTCGGGCGAGCCCCAGTCGTGGCGCGGCTGCACGATGCAGTGGAACATGGGTCACGGGTGATGGGGAGCGGGCGCCGGGCGCCGCGCGACTGTGCCGTGTGCGACGCTGACGGCTGAGCCCGCCACTGACACTGACTACTGAGCCGCGCAGCCTCCGCGCGAGCGCGACCCTCTCCGCGCGCGGGGCGACCGCGACCCCTCCGACGCTCTCCCGAGTCCCGGTGCAATGATCCGGTGACGGGTGAACGTGTCGGCGTACCGGGGAACGCATTGGCGAGGTCGGGCGAGCCCCAGTCGTGGCGCGGCTGCACGATGCAGTGGAACATGGGTCACGGGTGATGGGGAGCGGGCGCCGGGCGCCGCGCGACTGTGCCGTGTGCGACGCTGACGGCTGAGCCCGCCACTGACACTGACTACTGAGCCGCGCAGCCTCCGCGCGAGCGCGACCCTCTCCGCGCGCGGGGCGACCGCGACCCCTCCGACGCTCTCCCGAGTCCCGGTGCAATGATCCGGTGACGGGTGAACGTGTCGGCGTACCGGGGAACGCATTGGCGAGGTCGGGCGAGCCCCAGTCGTGGCGCGGCTGCACGATGCAGTGGAACATGGGTCACGGGTGATGGGGAGCGGGCGCCGGGCGCCGCGCGACTGTGCCGTGTGCGACGCTGACGGCTGAGCCCGCCACTGACACTGACTACTGAGCCGCGCAGCCTCCGCGCGAGCGCGACCCTCTCCGCGCGCGGGGCGACCGCGACCCCTCCGACGCTCTCCCGAGTCCCGGTGCAATGATCCGGTGACGGGTGAACGTGTCGGCGTACCGGGGAACGCATTGGCGAGGTCGGGCGAGCCCCAGTCGTGGCGCGGCTGCACGATGCAGTGGAACATGGGTCACGGGTGATGGGGAGCGGGCGCCGGGCGCCGCGCGACTGTGCCGTGTGCGACGCTGACGGCTGAGCCCGCCACTGACACTGACTACTGAGCCGCGCAGCCTCCGCGCGAGCGCGACCCTCTCCGCGCGCGGGGCGACCGCGACCCCTCCGACGCTCTCCCGAGTCCCGGTGCAATGATCCGGTGACGGGTGAACGTGTCGGCGTACCGGGGAACGCATTGGCGAGGTCGGGCGAGCCCCAGTCGTGGCGCGGCTGCACGATGCAGTGGAACATGGGTCACGGGTGATGGGGAGCGGGCGCCGGGCGCCGCGCGACTGTGCCGTGTGCGACGCTGACGGCTGAGCCCGCCACTGACACTGACTACTGAGCCGCGCAGCCTCCGCGCGAGCGCGACCCTCTCCGCGCGCGGGGCGACCGCGACCCCTCCGACGCTCTCCCGAGTCCCGGTGCAATGATCCGGTGACGGGTGAACGTGTCGGCGTACCGGGGAACGCATTGGCGAGGTCGGGCGAGCCCCAGTCGTGGCGCGGCTGCACGATGCAGTGGAACATGGGTCACGGGTGATGGGGAGCGGGCGCCGGGCGCCGCGCGACTGTGCCGTGTGCGACGCTGACGGCTGAGCCCGCCACTGACACTGACTACTGAGCCGCGCAGCCTCCGCGCGAGCGCGACCCTCTCCGCGCGCGGGGCGACCGCGACCCCTCCGACGCTCTCCCGAGTCCCGGTGCAATGATCCGGTGACGGGTGAACGTGTCGGCGTACCGGGGAACGCATTGGCGAGGTCGGGCGAGCCCCAGTCGTGGCGCGGCTGCACGATGCAGTGGAACATGGGTCACGGGTGATGGGGAGCGGGCGCCGGGCGCCGCGCGACTGTGCCGTGTGCGACGCTGACGGCTGAGCCCGCCACTGACACTGACTACTGAGCCGCGCAGCCTCCGCGCGAGCGCGACCCTCTCCGCGCGCGGGGCGACCGCGACCCCTCCGACGCTCTCCCGAGTCCCGGTGCAATGATCCGGTGACGGGTGAACGTGTCGGCGTACCGGGGAACGCATTGGCGAGGTCGGGCGAGCCCCAGTCGTGGCGCGGCTGCACGATGCAGTGGAACATGGGTCACGGGTGATGGGGAGCGGGCGCCGGGCGCCGCGCGACTGTGCCGTGTGCGACGCTGACGGCTGAGCCCGCCACTGACACTGACTACTGAGCCGCGCAGCCTCCGCGCGAGCGCGACCCTCTCCGCGCGCGGGGCGACCGCGACCCCTCCGACGCTCTCCCGAGTCCCGAGCCGGTCGGGTGCCGGGTGCCGGGTGCAATGATCCGGTGACGGGTGAACGTGTCGGCGTACCGGGGAACGCATTGGCGAGGTCGGGCGAGCCCCAGTCGTGGCGCGGCTGCACGATGCAGTGGAACATGGGTCACGGGTGATGGGGAGCGGGCGCCGGGCGCCGCGCGACTGTGCCGTGTGCGACGCTGACGGCTGAGCCCGCCACTGACACTGACTACTGAGCCGCGCAGCCTCCGCGCGAGCGCGACCCTCTCCGCGCGCGGGGCGACCCCTCCGACGCTCTCCCGAGTCCCGGTGCAATGATCCGGTGACGGGTGAACGTGTCGGCGTACCGGGGAACGCATTGGCGAGGTCGGGCGAGCCCCAGTCGTGGCGCGGCTGCACGATGCAATGGAACATGGGTCACGGGTGATGGGGAGCGGGCGCCGGGCGCCGCGCGACTGTGCCGTGTGCGACGCTGAGCCCGCCACTGACACTGACTACTGAGCCGCGCAGCCTCCGCGCGAGCGCGACCCTCTCCGCGCGCGGGGCGACCGCGACCCCTCCGACGCTCTCCCGAGTCCCGGTGCAATGATCCGGTGACGGGTGAACGTGTCGGCGTACCGGGGAACGCATTGGCGAGGTCGGGCGAGCCCCAGTCGTGGCGCGGCTGCACGATGCAGTGGAACATGGGTCACGGGTGATGGGGAGCGGGCGCCGGGCGCCGCGCGACTGTGCCGTGTGCGACGCTGACGGCTGAGCCCGCCACTGACACTGACTACTGAGCCGCGCAGCCTCCGCGCGAGCGCGACCCTCTCCGCGCGCGGGGCGACCGCGACCCCTCCGACGCTCTCCCGAGTCCCGGTGCAATGATCCGGTGACGGGTGAACGTGTCGGCGTACCGGGGAACGCATTGGCGAGGTCGGGCGAGCCCCAGTCGTGGCGCGGCTGCACGATGCAGTGGAACATGGGTCACGGGTGATGGGGAGCGGGCGCCGGGCGCCGCGCGACTGTGCCGTGTGCGACGCTGACGGCTGAGCCCGCCACTGACACTGACTACTGAGCCGCGCAGCCTCCGCGCGAGCGCGACCCTCTCCGCGCGCGGGGCGACCGCGACCCCTCCGACGCTCTCCCGAGTCCCGGTGCAATGATCCGGTGACGGGTGAACGTGTCGGCGTACCGGGGAACGCATTGGCGAGGTCGGGCGAGCCCCAGTCGTGGCGCGGCTGCACGATGCAGTGGAACATGGGTCACGGGTGATGGGGAGCGGGCGCCGGGCGCCGCGCGACTGTGCCGTGTGCGACGCTGAGCCCGCCACTGACACTGACTACTGAGCCGCGCAGCCTCCGCGCGAGCGCGACCCTCTCCGCGCGCGGGGCGACCGCGACCCCTCCGACGCTCTCCCGAGTCCCGGTGCAATGATCCGGTGACGGGTGAACGTGTCGGCGTACCGGGGAACGCATTGGCGAGGTCGGGCGAGCCCCAGTCGTGGCGCGGCTGCACGATGCAGTGGAACATGGGTCACGGGTGATGGGGAGCGGGCGCCGGGCGCCGCGCGACTGTGCCGTGTGCGACGCTGACGGCTGAGCCCGCCACTGACACTGACTACTGAGCCGCGCAGCCTCCGCGCGAGCGCGACCCTCTCCGCGCGCGGGGCGACCGCGACCCCTCCGACGCTCTCCCGAGTCCCGAGCCGGTCGGGTGCCGGGTGCCGGGTGCAATGATCCGGTGACGGGTGAACGTGTCGGCGTACCGGGGAACGCATTGGCGAGGTCGGGCGAGCCCCAGTCGTGGCGCGGCTGCACGATGCAGTGGAACATGGGTCACGGGTGATGGGGAGCGGGCGCCGGGCGCCGCGCGACTGTGCCGTGTGCGACGCTGACGGCTGAGCCCGCCACTGACACTGACTACTGAGCCGCGCAGCCTCCGCGCGAGCGCGACCCTCTCCGCGCGCGGGGCGACCGCGACCCCTCCGACGCTCTCCCGAGTCCCGGTGCAATGATCCGGTGACGGGTGAACGTGTCGGCGTACCGGGGAACGCATTGGCGAGGTCGGGCGAGCCCCAGTCGTGGCGCGGCTGCACGATGCAGTGGAACATGGGTCACGGGTGATGGGGAGCGGGCGCCGGGCGCCGCGCGACTGTGCCGTGTGCGACGCTGACGGCTGAGCCCGCCACTGACACTGACTACTGAGCCGCGCAGCCTCCGCGCGAGCGCGACCCTCTCCGCGCGCGGGGCGACCGCGACCCCTCCGACGCTCTCCCGAGTCCCGGTGCAATGATCCGGTGACGGGTGAACGTGTCGGCGTACCGGGGAACGCATTGGCGAGGTCGGGCGAGCCCCAGTCGTGGCGCGGCTGCACGATGCAGTGGAACATGGGTCACGGGTGATGGGGAGCGGGCGCCGGGCGCCGCGCGACTGTGCCGTGTGCGACGCTGAGCCCGCCACTGACACTGACTACTGAGCCGCGCAGCCTCCGCGCGAGCGCGACCCTCTCCGCGCGCGGGGCGACCGCGACCCCTCCGACGCTCTCCCGAGTCCCGGTGCAATGATCCGGTGACGGGTGAACGTGTCGGCGTACCGGGGAACGCATTGGCGAGGTCGGGCGAGCCCCAGTCGTGGCGCGGCTGCACGATGCAGTGGAACATGGGTCACGGGTGATGGGGAGCGGGCGCCGGGCGCCGCGCGACTGTGCCGTGTGCGACGCTGACGGCTGAGCCCGCCACTGACACTGACTACTGAGCCGCGCAGCCTCCGCGCGAGCGCGACCCTCTCCGCGCGCGGGGCGACCGCGACCCCTCCGACGCTCTCCCGAGTCCCGGTGCAATGATCCGGTGACGGGTGAACGTGTCGGCGTACCGGGGAACGCATTGGCGAGGTCGGGCGAGCCCCAGTCGTGGCGCGGCTGCACGATGCAGTGGAACATGGGTCACGGGTGATGGGGAGCGGGCGCCGGGCGCCGCGCGACTGTGCCGTGTGCGACGCTGACGGCTGAGCCCGCCACTGACACTGACTACTGAGCCGCGCAGCCTCCGCGCGAGCGCGACCCTCTCCGCGCGCGGGGCGACCGCGACCCCTCCGACGCTCTCCCGAGTCCCGGTGCAATGATCCGGTGACGGGTGAACGTGTCGGCGTACCGGGGAACGCATTGGCGAGGTCGGGCGAGCCCCAGTCGTGGCGCGGCTGCACGATGCAGTGGAACATGGGTCACGGGTGATGGGGAGCGGGCGCCGGGCGCCGCGCGACTGTGCCGTGTGCGACGCTGACGGCTGAGCCCGCCACTGACACTGACTACTGAGCCGCGCAGCCTCCGCGCGAGCGCGACCCTCTCCGCGCGCGGGGCGACCGCGACCCCTCCGACGCTCTCCCGAGTCCCGAGCCGGTCGGGTGCCGGGTGCCGGGTGCAATGATCCGGTGACGGGTGAACGTGTCGGCGTACCGGGGAACGCATTGGCGAGGTCGGGCGAGCCCCAGTCGTGGCGCGGCTGCACGATGCAATGGAACATGGGTCACGGGTGATGGGGAGCGGGCGCCGGGCGCCGCGCGACTGTGCCGTGTGCGACGCTGAGCCCGCCACTGACACTGACTACTGAGCCGCGCAGCCTCCGCGCGAGCGCGACCCTCTCCGCGCGCGGGGCGACCGCGACCCCTCCGACGCTCTCCCGAGTCCCGGTGCAATGATCCGGTGACGGGTGAACGTGTCGGCGTACCGGGGAACGCATTGGCGAGGTCGGGCGAGCCCCAGTCGTGGCGCGGCTGCACGATGCAGTGGAACATGGGTCACGGGTGATGGGGAGCGGGCGCCGGGCGCCGCGCGACTGTGCCGTGTGCGACGCTGACGGCTGAGCCCGCCACTGACACTGACTACTGAGCCGCGCAGCCTCCGCGCGAGCGCGACCCTCTCCGCGCGCGGGGCGACCGCGACCCCTCCGACGCTCTCCCGAGTCCCGGTGCAATGATCCGGTGACGGGTGAACGTGTCGGCGTACCGGGGAACGCATTGGCGAGGTCGGGCGAGCCCCAGTCGTGGCGCGGCTGCACGATGCAGTGGAACATGGGTCACGGGTGATGGGGAGCGGGCGCCGGGCGCCGCGCGACTGTGCCGTGTGCGACGCTGACGGCTGAGCCCGCCACTGACACTGACTACTGAGCCGCGCAGCCTCCGCGCGAGCGCGACCCTCTCCGCGCGCGGGGCGACCGCGACCCCTCCGACGCTCTCCCGAGTCCCGAGCCGGTCGGGTGCCGGGTGCCGGGTGCAATGATCCGGTGACGGGTGAACGTGTCGGCGTACCGGGGAACGCATTGGCGAGGTCGGGCGAGCCCCAGTCGTGGCGCGGCTGCACGATGCAGTGGAACATGGGTCACGGGTGATGGGGAGCGGGCGCCGGGCGCCGCGCGACTGTGCCGTGTGCGACGCTGACGGCTGAGCCCGCCACTGACACTGACTACTGAGCCGCGCAGCCTCCGCGCGAGCGCGACCCTCTCCGCGCGCGGGGCGACCGCGACCCCTCCGACGCTCTCCCGAGTCCCGGTGCAATGATCCGGTGACGGGTGAACGTGTCGGCGTACCGGGGAACGCATTGGCGAGGTCGGGCGAGCCCCAGTCGTGGCGCGGCTGCACGATGCAGTGGAACATGGGTCACGGGTGATGGGGAGCGGGCGCCGGGCGCCGCGCGACTGTGCCGTGTGCGACGCTGACGGCTGAGCCCGCCACTGACACTGACTACTGAGCCGCGCAGCCTCCGCGCGAGCGCGACCCTCTCCGCGCGCGGGGCGACCGCGACCCCTCCGACGCTCTCCCGAGTCCCGGTGCAATGATCCGGTGACGGGTGAACGTGTCGGCGTACCGGGGAACGCATTGGCGAGGTCGGGCGAGCCCCAGTCGTGGCGCGGCTGCACGATGCAGTGGAACATGGGTCACGGGTGATGGGGAGCGGGCGCCGGGCGCCGCGCGACTGTGCCGTGTGCGACGCTGACGGCTGAGCCCGCCACTGACACTGACTACTGAGCCGCGCAGCCTCCGCGCGAGCGCGACCCTCTCCGCGCGCGGGGCGACCGCGACCCCTCCGACGCTCTCCCGAGTCCCGGTGCAATGATCCGGTGACGGGTGAACGTGTCGGCGTACCGGGGAACGCATTGGCGAGGTCGGGCGAGCCCCAGTCGTGGCGCGGCTGCACGATGCAGTGGAACATGGGTCACGGGTGATGGGGAGCGGGCGCCGGGCGCCGCGCGACTGTGCCGTGTGCGACGCTGACGGCTGAGCCCGCCACTGACACTGACTACTGAGCCGCGCAGCCTCCGCGCGAGCGCGACCCTCTCCGCGCGCGGGGCGACCGCGACCCCTCCGACGCTCTCCCGAGTCCCGGTGCAATGATCCGGTGACGGGTGAACGTGTCGGCGTACCGGGGAACGCATTGGCGAGGTCGGGCGAGCCCCAGTCGTGGCGCGGCTGCACGATGCAATGGAACATGGGTCACGGGTGATGGGGAGCGGGCGCCGGGCGCCGCGCGACTGTGCCGTGTGCGACGCTGACGGCTGAGCCCGCCACTGACACTGACTACTGAGCCGCGCAGCCTCCGCGCGAGCGCGACCCTCTCCGCGCGCGGGGCGACCGCGACCCCTCCGACGCTCTCCCGAGTCCCGGTGCAATGATCCGGTGACGGGTGAACGTGTCGGCGTACCGGGGAACGCATTGGCGAGGTCGGGCGAGCCCCAGTCGTGGCGCGGCTGCACGATGCAGTGGAACATGGGTCACGGGTGATGGGGAGCGGGCGCCGGGCGCCGCGCGACTGTGCCGTGTGCGACGCTGACGGCTGAGCCCGCCACTGACACTGACTACTGAGCCGCGCAGCCTCCGCGCGAGCGCGACCCTCTCCGCGCGCGGGGCGACCGCGACCCCTCCGACGCTCTCCCGAGTCCCGGTGCAATGATCCGGTGACGGGTGAACGTGTCGGCGTACCGGGGAACGCATTGGCGAGGTCGGGCGAGCCCCAGTCGTGGCGCGGCTGCACGATGCAATGGAACATGGGTCACGGGTGATGGGGAGCGGGCGCCGGGCGCCGCGCGACTGTGCCGTGTGCGACGCTGACGGCTGAGCCCGCCACTGACACTGACTACTGAGCCGCGCAGCCTCCGCGCGAGCGCGACCCTCTCCGCGCGCGGGGCGACCGCGACCCCTCCGACGCTCTCCCGAGTCCCGAGCCGGTCGGGTGCCGGGTGCCGGGTGCAATGATCCGGTGACGGGTGAACGTGTCGGCGTACCGGGGAACGCATTGGCGAGGTCGGGCGAGCCCCAGTCGTGGCGCGGCTGCACGATGCAGTGGAACATGGGGAGCGGGCGCCGGGCGCCGCGCGACTGTGCCGTGTGCGACGCTGAGCCCGCCACTGACACTGACTACTGAGCCGCGCAGCCTCCGCGCGAGCGCGACCCTCTCCGCGCGCGGGGCGACCGCGACCCCTCCGACGCTCTCCCGAGTCCCGGTGCAATGATCCGGTGACGGGTGAACGTGTCGGCGTACCGGGGAACGCATTGGCGAGGTCGGGCGAGCCCCAGTCGTGGCGCGGCTGCACGATGCAGTGGAACATGGGTCACGGGTGATGGGGAGCGGGCGCCGGGCGCCGCGCGACTGTGCCGTGTGCGACGCTGACGGCTGAGCCCGCCACTGACACTGACTACTGAGCCGCGCAGCCTCCGCGCGAGCGCGACCCTCTCCGCGCGCGGGGCGACCGCGACCCCTCCGACGCTCTCCCGAGTCCCGGTGCAATGATCCGGTGACGGGTGAACGTGTCGGCGTACCGGGGAACGCATTGGCGAGGTCGGGCGAGCCCCAGTCGTGGCGCGGCTGCACGATGCAGTGGAACATGGGTCACGGGTGATGGGGAGCGGGCGCCGGGCGCCGCGCGACTGTGCCGTGTGCGACGCTGACGGCTGAGCCCGCCACTGACACTGACTACTGAGCCGCGCAGCCTCCGCGCGAGCGCGACCCTCTCCGCGCGCGGGGCGACCGCGACCCCTCCGACGCTCTCCCGAGTCCCGGTGCAATGATCCGGTGACGGGTGAACGTGTCGGCGTACCGGGGAACGCATTGGCGAGGTCGGGCGAGCCCCAGTCGTGGCGCGGCTGCACGATGCAGTGGAACATGGGTCACGGGTGATGGGGAGCGGGCGCCGGGCGCCGCGCGACTGTGCCGTGTGCGACGCTGACGGCTGAGCCCGCCACTGACACTGACTACTGAGCCGCGCAGCCTCCGCGCGAGCGCGACCCTCTCCGCGCGCGGGGCGACCGCGACCCCTCCGACGCTCTCCCGAGTCCCGGTGCAATGATCCGGTGACGGGTGAACGTGTCGGCGTACCGGGGAACGCATTGGCGAGGTCGGGCGAGCCCCAGTCGTGGCGCGGCTGCACGATGCAGTGGAACATGGGTCACGGGTGATGGGGAGCGGGCGCCGGGCGCCGCGCGACTGTGCCGTGTGCGACGCTGACGGCTGAGCCCGCCACTGACACTGACTACTGAGCCGCGCAGCCTCCGCGCGAGCGCGACCCTCTCCGCGCGCGGGGCGACCGCGACCCCTCCGACGCTCTCCCGAGTCCCGGTGCAATGATCCGGTGACGGGTGAACGTGTCGGCGTACCGGGGAACGCATTGGCGAGGTCGGGCGAGCCCCAGTCGTGGCGCGGCTGCACGATGCAGTGGAACATGGGTCACGGGTGATGGGGAGCGGGCGCCGGGCGCCGCGCGACTGTGCCGTGTGCGACGCTGACGGCTGAGCCCGCCACTGACACTGACTACTGAGCCGCGCAGCCTCCGCGCGAGCGCGACCCTCTCCGCGCGCGGGGCGACCGCGACCCCTCCGACGCTCTCCCGAGTCCCGAGCCGGTCGGGTGCCGGGTGCCGGGTGCAATGATCCGGTGACGGGTGAACGTGTCGGCGTACCGGGGAACGCATTGGCGAGGTCGGGCGAGCCCCAGTCGTGGCGCGGCTGCACGATGCAGTGGAACATGGGGAGCGGGCGCCGGGCGCCGCGCGACTGTGCCGTGTGCGACGCTGAGCCCGCCACTGACACTGACTACTGAGCCGCGCAGCCTCCGCGCGAGCGCGACCCTCTCCGCGCGCGGGGCGACCGCGACCCCTCCGACGCTCTCCCGAGTCCCGGTGCAATGATCCGGTGACGGGTGAACGTGTCGGCGTACCGGGGAACGCATTGGCGAGGTCGGGCGAGCCCCAGTCGTGGCGCGGCTGCACGATGCAGTGGAACATGGGTCACGGGTGATGGGGAGCGGGCGCCGGGCGCCGCGCGACTGTGCCGTGTGCGACGCTGACGGCTGAGCCCGCCACTGACACTGACTACTGAGCCGCGCAGCCTCCGCGCGAGCGCGACCCTCTCCGCGCGCGGGGCGACCGCGACCCCTCCGACGCTCTCCCGAGTCCCGGTGCAATGATCCGGTGACGGGTGAACGTGTCGGCGTACCGGGGAACGCATTGGCGAGGTCGGGCGAGCCCCAGTCGTGGCGCGGCTGCACGATGCAGTGGAACATGGGTCACGGGTGATGGGGAGCGGGCGCCGGGCGCCGCGCGACTGTGCCGTGTGCGACGCTGACGGCTGAGCCCGCCACTGACACTGACTACTGAGCCGCGCAGCCTCCGCGCGAGCGCGACCCTCTCCGCGCGCGGGGCGACCGCGACCCCTCCGACGCTCTCCCGAGTCCCGGTGCAATGATCCGGTGACGGGTGAACGTGTCGGCGTACCGGGGAACGCATTGGCGAGGTCGGGCGAGCCCCAGTCGTGGCGCGGCTGCACGATGCAGTGGAACATGGGTCACGGGTGATGGGGAGCGGGCGCCGGGCGCCGCGCGACTGTGCCGTGTGCGACGCTGACGGCTGAGCCCGCCACTGACACTGACTACTGAGCCGCGCAGCCTCCGCGCGAGCGCGACCCTCTCCGCGCGCGGGGCGACCGCGACCCCTCCGACGCTCTCCCGAGTCCCGGTGCAATGATCCGGTGACGGGTGAACGTGTCGGCGTACCGGGGAACGCATTGGCGAGGTCGGGCGAGCCCCAGTCGTGGCGCGGCTGCACGATGCAGTGGAACATGGGTCACGGGTGATGGGGAGCGGGCGCCGGGCGCCGCGCGACTGTGCCGTGTGCGACGCTGACGGCTGAGCCCGCCACTGACACTGACTACTGAGCCGCGCAGCCTCCGCGCGAGCGCGACCCTCTCCGCGCGCGGGGCGACCGCGACCCCTCCGACGCTCTCCCGAGTCCCGGTGCAATGATCCGGTGACGGGTGAACGTGTCGGCGTACCGGGGAACGCATTGGCGAGGTCGGGCGAGCCCCAGTCGTGGCGCGGCTGCACGATGCAGTGGAACATGGGTCACGGGTGATGGGGAGCGGGCGCCGGGCGCCGCGCGACTGTGCCGTGTGCGACGCTGACGGCTGAGCCCGCCACTGACACTGACTACTGAGCCGCGCAGCCTCCGCGCGAGCGCGACCCTCTCCGCGCGCGGGGCGACCGCGACCCCTCCGACGCTCTCCCGAGTCCCGGTGCAATGATCCGGTGACGGGTGAACGTGTCGGCGTACCGGGGAACGCATTGGCGAGGTCGGGCGAGCCCCAGTCGTGGCGCGGCTGCACGATGCAGTGGAACATGGGTCACGGGTGATGGGGAGCGGGCGCCGGGCGCCGCGCGACTGTGCCGTGTGCGACGCTGACGGCTGAGCCCGCCACTGACACTGACTACTGAGCCGCGCAGCCTCCGCGCGAGCGCGACCCTCTCCGCGCGCGGGGCGACCGCGACCCCTCCGACGCTCTCCCGAGTCCCGGTGCAATGATCCGGTGACGGGTGAACGTGTCGGCGTACCGGGGAACGCATTGGCGAGGTCGGGCGAGCCCCAGTCGTGGCGCGGCTGCACGATGCAGTGGAACATGGGTCACGGGTGATGGGGAGCGGGCGCCGGGCGCCGCGCGACTGTGCCGTGTGCGACGCTGACGGCTGAGCCCGCCACTGACACTGACTACTGAGCCGCGCAGCCTCCGCGCGAGCGCGACCCTCTCCGCGCGCGGGGCGACCGCGACCCCTCCGACGCTCTCCCGAGTCCCGGTGCAATGATCCGGTGACGGGTGAACGTGTCGGCGTACCGGGGAACGCATTGGCGAGGTCGGGCGAGCCCCAGTCGTGGCGCGGCTGCACGATGCAGTGGAACATGGGTCACGGGTGATGGGGAGCGGGCGCCGGGCGCCGCGCGACTGTGCCGTGTGCGACGCTGACGGCTGAGCCCGCCACTGACACTGACTACTGAGCCGCGCAGCCTCCGCGCGAGCGCGACCCTCTCCGCGCGCGGGGCGACCGCGACCCCTCCGACGCTCTCCCGAGTCCCGAGCCGGCCCGACTCCCGAGCCCCGACCGCGACCAGCCTCACTACCGCTACCATTCTACACTCGAATAACTATACGTAGCGATTGCGACCGACCACTTGTCACCGTTCCCCAAAAAAATTGGTAAAAGGTACGTGGGATTACCTGGGGGCATAATAATATCATTTTTTGGTTGGGGGCTTATCCGACATTGTTGTTTACCTACCATGTGAAATTGACATCGAACGAAAAAATCTTTTCAAACGAGTAAAACATACCTATAAGATAGTGCGTAAAACTAATTAACAAAAGCGCTTCTTGCACCATGTGAGTTTTGGAGATAAGTTATGTAACATACATTCTAGTTATTTTTCTAGACTGCTGACTGAGGTACCTATTATAAACTTCTTACCCTATCAGATCGTAGAAAACTACTAGACTTATGCTTTCTACACAAATTGTTCAACAAAGCCCTAGACGCGTCGGATTTACTTTATAAAATATCTGTAAAAATACCTAGGCCGTTTACATGCCATTTAAAGCTAGTATTTCAAAATCAAATCTTGGGCACTCAGCACCTATTAATAGGATGTTAACATTGTATAATAGCATTAGCAAGGTCCTTGATATTGACATAATAGGTGTAAAACATCATCATTACAGAAGCAGGATATGCAAAGAGGATATGGTTTAATATTAAAACTAAATCAAACTATTATCAAAATATCTTTATTTATCACCCGCACAAACTTAATTAATATTGAATCAAGATTAGTTTAACTGAGATCTCTTTTCAAATCTATTTTATACTAATTAATTAATTACACTCAGCCAAGTCCAAAATGGCAGCATTTATTCGATTAGGGTGTGATTGCTATCGCAACCCTCAATCAAATATCACGACCTAGACGCTGAAGCATCTATTAGTCGGTTGAGTCTCTGGAGGAGACTGAATTTGTAGCTTCAATCTACCTGTATATAAACCAATAATTCAACATGGCGGTTCGGCGCCACTGAATGAATCAAATGTCAGTTCATTCTAACCTGAAATTCATAATCTGTAAAACATTTCTAAAAATTAACATCAATTTTCAGCAATAATCTGACAGTTGTGACAGTTTTCCTAAATTTAAAAAAAAATTAAAGGACCATTTTCTAGCTCAATACAAGGAAACAACTGCGTTTCTTTATCTATTTCTTTATATATATATATATATTTTTTTTAATTTATGTGTTTAGAGATAGTGTTTAGTTCTTGATTTTGTTTGCTCTATTGTCCTTTTTTTCTCTATTTCTCTAACTAACATTTTTCTTATACCGCAAGCTGTGGCCACACGAGTAGTAAATCTACAGAGGGGAAGCTTCCACAAGCGGCCCGCTGTAGGTATACTCACACAAACACACTCACCAACGGTTCACGGACGCACGCTCGTTCCACTAACCGGTACAGTTGGTGACAAACGTGCGCATATGTGTGAGTGTACCTACAGCGGGCCGCTTACTAGAAGCACACGAGTAGTAAATCTACAGAGAGGAAGCTTCCACAAGCGGCCCGCTGTAGGTATACTCACACAAACACACTCACCAACGGTTCACGGATGCACGCTCGTTCCACTAACCGGTACAGTTGGTGACAAACGTGCGCATATGTGTGAGTGTACCTACAGGCTACAGCGGGCCGCTTGTAGAAGCTTCCCCTCTGTAGGTACTCTGTGCTGTGGCAATCCATAAGTAGGTTTACATTATAGCAACATTTTTTTTGTTTATTTATATTGTGTGTTTACTCATGTTTGTTATGTAACCTGTTGATTGTCTTTTTCAAATAAATAAATAACCTCATTATGTAGGTACCTACTACTACCTACGACATACAGGTGATAAAATTGTAAGCTGGCAGACATGGGACATGGGGGCTTGCGAGCAGGCGTCTTTGTTTGTGAACCAATGCATTCAACTAAAATCCCATATCGGTATAATAATGTAGGGTCATATACCTACAAGTGAACGTGTCGGGATCGGCGGCGGCAGATGCGTCGGACGCGGGCGGGGCGGGGCGGGGCGGCGGGGGGCGGGGGCAGGAGGGGTGCACTCGAGATGCGAAGAATGGGGGGTAGACACGGCAAGGGTTACCAGGCGACTGGGATTTTACGGAAAGGGACAGAAATTGGGCCCTAGTTCCGAAATGGATTTATATTAGTACTTAGGTAGGTATGACTTGTTATTTTTTATGCACTACCTACGAGTAGGTACCATGATATGGGTATCAAATGAACGAGTTTGCTGAGAAAAATACGAAAAATAAAATGACGTCACTCTAAATCCAAAATGGCCGACTACCTAGTTATTTTTTTGCACTTCCAGATATGGATATCAATTGAAAGGGTTCTCTGAGAAAAATACGAATAAAATATTAAATAAGTATTCCTTTCTGCTTTTCGAGGATACGGTGTTCTACTGCCGCTAAACATGCCGGGGTCGTGTCTCCACTAACATGGTCGATATTAGTGGAGTACGACCCCGGCATGTGGGCAAGCACCCTTGGCATACACCCTTGGCAAGTTCACCGTTTTAGAGACCGACAAGGGTCAACTGCTGGCGGTGAAAAAATTCAAGATGGCGATCAAAAACTTAGTTGCTCCAATCTAAGTTTTTTGTTATCCCGGAATTTTTAGGGTCCCCGATTATGATTTTGAGTTCGGGTCAAATTTTGTAACATTATTTTAAACAAGTAGGTACGCCTAGTTTGGCTGCATACTATAAGTACCTAACCTGTGTAATTAACAGGCAAACAAACGAGCGTGCGACAATAACGAAAATCGAAAATAATTTATTTTATTAATATTTTTTCGATTTTTAATAGATAGTGAAGGTACATCTACTATGAAATAATGACTTGACAATTTTATGGGTAAGTGTTGAGATTTGAAAGTTTTTTATTTATTAACTAGTTCTGAGGGAACA
This sequence comes from Melanargia galathea, assembly GCA_920104075.1. Lineage (NCBI taxonomy): Eukaryota > Metazoa > Arthropoda > Insecta > Lepidoptera > Nymphalidae > Melanargia > Melanargia galathea. The sequence continues at coordinate 20,371,426 of OV049873.1, read as the reverse complement.
TAATATTAATCCTTTTATTATATTGTAGTATTCATTATTGATTTGGGTTATCGTTGTCAATCATACGTCGAATAAGTACCTACTTACTGGCATTGCATGTGAAATGCATAGAGATAATAATAATAAATAGAGTTGGTATACCTACCTTAAAAACGTGCCAAAAATACACTCACACACGCACAATCCGAAGACATAAAATGGCGCGTGTTCATTGTGATGTCTCAAGTTGTGCGTGTGTGAGTGTTCATGTATACATTTTAGGGAGGCCATCTTAAGTCACGAGTCTGCCGCAAACTGTTTTATTATTATGTTAAAAATGTAATGTTATCTCTTTCACACTTATGAAAATTTTGATAAGCCTGAGCTATTTTCCGATCCACTAATTTCTATAGGACATTATGCCAACTCTATTTATTATTATTATCTCTATGGTGAAATGCGAAGTGAAATGTCAGTGTGACAATTATGGTATTTTCGGCCAAAATTTACATAGTCCGGGATCTCTTATGATCGGGGTATACCTGTGTCACCCTACCGGCCGCGGCGGCATGTGGCGCGGCGTTCTCATTGTAAGTAGGTACATAATGATAGATGTGATCTCGCTACTCGCTGCTCAGTGCTCACGTCCACCATACTACAGAGCGGGCACCTGTCCCCGACGCGTGGCCTGTGCCCAGCAGTGGGACGGTTACCCGTCCCACTGCTGGGCACAAGCCTCCTCTCTCATAGGAGAGAGAGTTTTAAAGCTTAGGCCCGCCACGACTATTGTCACATGATAGTGATAATACGGGACGGGGGACCGACTGCTTAACGTGATCTCCGAGGCTCGGGGCTGAAACACAGCGAAATACCAACCAGGCTGGCGCCTGGCACCAAGAATTTCTTGACAGAAAAACCCAATACCCAACAATAATTTGCCCGTCTCGGGAATCGAACCCGGGACCTCGTGATCTGTAGTCGAATATGCTAACCACAAGACCGACGAGGCAGTCACGAGTGAAATTAATTTTCACGATACTGGGTAATGTTTATTATCTGACAATGTATTCTGCGCATGGGCAGTCGGCACCCGGCACAGCAGGCAGCCGCGGCTGCCTCGCCTCTAGAGCGGCCTCAAGGCGCAATTCAACATACTTAATAGGTATTTCGGCCCGCGTTTTGTTTCTACAATAGATAGCTGCACAATAGCTAAGATCGACGTACCTACACCAAATAGCTGCTAAAATATTATTTTGTTGCTGTTACACTGTTGACTGTTGTCGGTTCGTTCTCCGATCACGCCGCAGCCCGCAACAGTCCGTACGCACTACGCACTACGCAGGTCATTATAGAATAGACGTGATTTTTTACAGGGACCTAGAGAGCGGCGAAATAGTCAGTTAATAAATAATATATTATTATTTCCGTGAGACATTGAATTATTCCATGAGCATGATTGGTGCGTGGGCCACGCGCGCGGCGCGCCAGCTACCGGGACGCGACACAGCACTCGGTCGTCCGGCGCGTCGCGTCGAGCGGGGCGGCTCGGCCCGCGGCCCCCTGCCCACGGTCCGCGGCCCGCTGCCCACTGCCCGTGGGCCACGCACGCGGCGCGCCAGCTACCGGGACGCGTCACGCGACACAGCACTCGGTCGTCCGGCGCGTCGCGTCGAGCGGGGCGGCTCGGCCCGCGGCCCGCTGCCCGCGGCCCGCTGCCCACGGTCCGCTGCCCGCTGCCCGCGGCCCGCTGCCCGCTGCCCGCTCTCCCGACACGATATTATTTTCAATTTAAATAAACGACACCCATTCTAGCAAGGCGAACAGTTTATACATCTATACTAATAAATAAAATTGAAGTGTCTGTCTGTAATATCGAAATAACTACCTCATATTAAGCTCATATGGTTATTTGAACGGTACCATAACCGAATCACACGTTTTTAAAATTTTTGTCTGTCTGTCTGTCTGTCTGTTTGAACGGGCTAATCTTCGGAACGGCTGAACCGATTTTGACGGGACTTTCACATACAAGTAGAGAATTAACCAGGGAGTAACATAGGCTACTTTTTTAACCGACTTTCAAAAAAGGAGGAGTTGTGTTTTTCTACCTATGTACACCGATATCTCCGAGATTTCTGAACCGATTTACGTAATTTTTTTTTAATCGATAGAGAAACATAGCGACACTGTCCTACAAAAAACTTGGATTCCAACTCCTCAATCCTGATGCTGTAGGGGAACTGATCCCCAAAATTAATGGGATTTAGGAACTGTCGGTTATTTAAATTGATATTGGGGGTACCAATTAAAGATTTTATCGTTGAATGAACTCGAGTAGGTACTAGGTAACTTCTCAACCCTGATGCTGTAAGGAATTGCATTCCGAAATCGTGGGGATCCCACGGAATTTTTCCGTTTTGGTGACGGATTACTACAGATAGGCTACTTTTTGTTCTGAAAAATCAAAAGTTCCCACGGGATTTTTAAAAACCTAAATCCACACGGGCGAAGCCGTGGGCATCATCTAGTTCTACTATAAAACTGCCACTTACGAAACCAATAGATAAGTACACAAATAGCTCTACTTAACTAAGTAGGTACGCATCTAAAATCATTTTAAGATTTTCCAATTGATTGATTCCTATATTGTGTACTAGATGATGCCCACGGCTTCGCCCGTGTGGATTTAGGTTTTTAAAAATCCCGAGGGAACTTTTGATTTTCCAGAACAAAAAGTAGCTTATCTGTAGAAACCCGTCCCCAAAACGGAAAAATCCCGTGGGATCCCCACGATTTCGGAATACAATTCCTTACAGCATCAGGGTTGAGGAGTTGGATATGTACCTACTCGAGTTCATTAAACGATAAAGTCTTTAATTGGTACCCCCAATATCAATTTAAATAACCGAAAGTTTCTAAAACCCATTAGTTTTGGGGATTAGGTTCCCTACAGCATCAGGATTGAGGAGTTGGAATCCAAATTTTTTATAGAACAGGGTCGCAATGTTTCTCTATCGATTAAAAAAAAAATTACGCAAATCGGTTCAGAAATCTCGGAGATATCGGTGTACATAGGTAGAAAAACACAACTCCTCCTTTTTTGAAAGTCGGTTAAAAAAGTAGCCTATGTTACTCCCTGGTTAATTCTCTACTTGTATGTGAAGGTCCCGTCAAAATCGGTTCAGCCGTTCCGAAGATTAGCCCGTTCAAACAGACAGACAGACAGACAGACAGACAGACAGACAGACAGACAAAAATTTTAAAAACGTGTGATTTGGTTATGGTAGCGTTCAAATAACCATATGAGCTTAATATGAGGTAGTTATTTCGATATTACAGACAGACACTTCAATTTTATTTATTAGTATAGATAAAGGAGGCACTCTAATCGATACTGAAGTCAAAACTGTGTCTTTTTTCATATTTTTCTGTCTGTTTGCTTTGGCAAATCTTCAAAACTCTGGACTGATTTTGACGGGACTTCACTGGCAGATATATAATGTTATAAGGAGTAGTACTGACTTAACTCACGCTACTTTTATTTTAGAAACAAGAAAGAGGGATTCCGCGCAAAAAAAATTAAAATCCATGATGAAAACCTAAATGAAAACCTTAAAAAAATAATTATATTCATTACTGTAATTTCATTTTGATGCGCCACTTTTAACGGTTTCTAGCAATGCATGAGCTCGAAAGAGCCTTTGGAAAAATAAAAGAGTTCCCGTGGGATTTTTACTGTAGGTACCTCAGGAAAATGCACGAAATTCATCGCAAATGCCACCAGCCACCAGTCACAACACAAACCAACATCCCGATGAAGTGATTCAACAACGCCAGACGCCAGCCACCGCCGACCGATATTTTACATACAGAATCAGTTAGAAAATAACCAATTCCGAGTCTCCGCCGCGCCCTGCCCTAACAAAACATTAAACAGTACACCCTGATTCCCAGATACTTAATAAGGTAATTCCAGGTAATAAGCCAAACAGTAGAAAGTGGCATATGACCACGGCTATCATACATTCATAGTTATATTTGTTATGCAAGGCTGCAAAGTTGTTGTTTGACACGAGTGCTTGTATTGAAAACCAAGCAAGCGAAGGATTCTATGATTGAACCATGAGCGAAGCGAGTAGTTCAAAAAAAGAATCCTGAGCGTGGCGAGAGATTCCAGGTAGGTACGACAGGCAAATAATTTTGCAGCCGTGCGAAACACACAATTTTTCATCTCCCTACAACGAGGAAAATACCTAGATGCACGAAAAACTGACTCTGAGTAGAGTCAGAGTATACGCTCTATAAGTCTCATTTCAACTCTGCCTTGAGTCTGAGGAGTCAGAGTATGATATAGTTAGATCTCACCCTCGGCACTCAGCCCTCGTGAGTCGAGCTCATTAGCTTGCGGGAGCGCGCGCCGGCCGCGGCCCGGACCGGTCACCGGATGCGCGGCGCGACGATCATTATTTATTTTTGTTCGTATTTGTACATATATCTACCTGTTGCTTCTGACAAGAAATCAAACAAGCGTTGGAAACTAACTGACGTTTTATTGTCAAACTACATTGCATACCTCCCTTTTGGGTGTCGAAATACATAATCACAAACAATCCTTAAATATTAATATACAAATCACACCTACAAACTTATAGGTACTTTTGTTGAGCGTTTGTACGCTCTCCAAGCACGAGCCGACGCACCGGGCGATGGAGGAGTCGGTTTTCCCGATATCGGTGATTCCACAGCATCCTCGTAATCTGACTGCTCTTTAGTTTCCTTTATCGGGGACGAATGACCATCGCCGGGTGCCTCAGGGTCATCTTCGACTTTAACACCCTCGGAAGCTTCAACTCCGTCGGGTTGGCTTGTGCTTGCACGCGATAAGGAGTAACGATTCTTCTTGATCGGGGCAAGCTGGTCCTGGTGTCTACGCCATTCATTACCATCACCCACGTTAACCTTATATGACACTGGCCCTGTTTGCTCCGAAATCAACCCTTCAGCCCATTTTCCTCCCCTTTGGGTATAATCGCGCGCAAGCACAGCTTCACCGACCCTAAACTCACGGATTCGCCCTTCGCACCTCGCCCTTTGTTTGTCTTGTGCCTCACGGACCGTGGCTGCGACGTCTGGCCGCAATGCATCTAACTTACTTCGGAGTCTATGTCCTAACAATGCCACTGCTGGTGATACTCCGGTGGTCGCATGATCGCAATTACGGTATTGGAAAAGAAATCTATTTAATGCAACCGATAGGTCATCGCCTTCCAACTTAGCCCGCTTAATGACTTTTTTAACAGTTTTTACCGCGTTTTCAGCCTCCCCGTTCCCTTGTGGTCTATAAGGTGCCGACGTCGTATGCTTAATACAATTCTTTAAGCAATACGTTTGGAACTCTTCTGATAAGAACGGCGGGCCGTTATCGGTGACCAGTTGAGACGGGAGACCGAATCTGGCGAACATTGACCTCAAACATTTAATGGTCGCGCTAGCTGAAGTGCTAGACATCTCCATGACTTCGATCCACTTCGAATGGGCATCTATCACAATTAAAAAACGCTTACTAAAGCATTCAGCAAAATCAGCGTGTAAACGCTGCCACGGATGCTGAGGGAACTCCCAGGGATGCAGGGGGGCGCGGGCGGGCGCGTCCCGCACGTGCCTGCAAGCGACACATTCGCGGCACAGCTCTTCTATATCGTTGTCAATGTTCGGCCAGTAGACATAATTCCGCGATATGTTTTTCATCTTATTCATCCCCAAATGTCCCTCATGTAGTTCTCTCAGCACCGCTTCCCTTAATCCCGAAGGAATGACTACTCTATACTTATACATAAGACATCCTAACTCCATACATATGTCACTTTTACGAACGAAGTACGGTTTTTCTTCATCAACACTGGCCGCCGGCGGCCAACCAAACATAACATATTTATATATCTTACCTAAAACCGTGTCTTTTTGTGTTTCTTGAGCTATCTGTTTAAAGTTTACGGGCAGGGTTTCCTCAAGTAAATTAACATAACTCATAGGATGGCCAAAACGTGCTGGTGGTCGCTCGTACGATAGAGGAAGCCGCGATAATGCATCCGCCGGCCCATTATGTTCGGATCGCACAAATTCGATCGAAAAATCGTAGCCCGCCAGGCGTACGGTCCATCGCTGCAATCTACTCGCCGCTGTTTGGGGAATTCCGTTCTTGTTACCCAAGATAAAAATCAACGGCTTATGATCCGTTTTCAATATAAAGTGCCTACCAAACAAAAATTGGTGGTGCTTTGTTACACCGAAGTATATAGCCAAAGCCTCCTTATCCAGCTGACTATACTTTTTCTCCGCCTCGTTAAGCGTACGAGAAGCACAGCTGATAGGCCGCTCCTGTCCGTCCGAGTAGCGGTGTGCCAGCACGGCGCCGATCCCATAGGCGCTGCTGTCCACCGACAGCACGAGCGGCCGCCCCTCCTCGTAGTGCGCCAACACACGCTTGCCCAATAGAGCTCTTTTTGCTGTCGTGAACGCGGAATCACAATGCAAATCCCAATTCCATTTACAATTTTTTTTTAATAACGTATGCAATGGATACAAAATTGTACTTAAATTTGGAATTTTACCGTAATAATTTATTAGCCCTAAAAAACTTTTAAGTTGCGTTACGTCCTTTGGTATTGGAATTGCATTAATCGCCTCCAATTTCTCTGGGTCGGGATGTAAGCCCCGCTTATCGATAACAAAACCCAAATAGTTAACATTTTTCTGTACGAATTTACATTTATTTAATTTGACTGTGAGGCCTGCCTGTCGTAAACGCTCCAATACAGCTCGCAGATTGTTCAAGTGTGCCTGCCTATTCTCCCCTGTCACGCATATGTTATCGAGAAAAACTACCGTACCGGGCACCCCGCGCAACGTCTCCTCCATTAATTTTTGAAATTTCTCTGGTACGCATGATAATCCATACGGTGTACGGCGATATACAAACGTCCCGACGTGTGTCGTGATCGCGGTATACTTTTGGGAGCTCTCTTCGAGTAAGACTTGCTCGTAGGCGTGGCGAAGATCAATCTTACTATATTCTTCACCGTTACTTAAATTAGTGAACAACTCGTCGATGCGAGGCAACGGGTAATAATCCCTTTTCAATTTCGGGTTTATAGTAATTTTATAATCCCCACAAATTCGAATATCTCCGTTAGCTTTGACCACGGGCACTATCGCCGTACCGAAGTCGGAATGATCGACGCGATACAGTGTGCCGTCCCGCTCGAGCCGCTCGAGCTCCCGCTCGACGCGCTCGCGGAGCGCCAGCGGCCCGGCCGCGCGCGCACGTACACCGCCGAACTATCGGTGAGCTGTAGTTGGAACTTCCTAGTACACGTTCCGAGCTTCTCGCTGAACACTTCGGGAAACTCCTTACGCAGACGGGTCACGAACTGATCCTCTTCTATTAATTCATTTATATTAATCTGGGTGATCTTTAAAGCGCGAAGCCAATCACGGCCTAATAATGGCCGGTTACCGCCTTGGATAATATATAATTTCAAATCGTTCACTATAACCGATCTCAGCTGCACCCGGACTAATATGTACCCGAGAGATTCGATTTGTGACCCCGAATAACTGCGCAAAATTAAATTATCTTTAACAATTTCTTTATGTTTAAATAACTTATTGTAACAATTTTCGTTAATTGCCGATATCCTGCTACCGGTATCGATTTCCAGTTCTAGCCAACTGCTATCCACACTCACATTAATATAGTATGGTTTGTTCCCTTGAGCGGTTATGTCGATATTAAGAAAATCTTCATCCGAACTTTCTCTTATAAAACTTTGACACTTTACCTCGCTCTCACGCACTTTTTTGCACATAATTTTAAGGTGTCCGCGCTCATGGCATTCATCGCAGTTAAAATTAGCGTATCTGCAGCGCCCCCGATGCTTCCGACCGCACCGCCAGCACGGCGCACCCGTCGCGCCGCTGCCGCTCGCGCCGCTCGCACCGCTCGCACCGCCCGCTCCGCCCCTGCCCGGCCGCGGGCCTCGCGCTCGCTGAGTGCGCGCCGCGTGCAGGCCTTCGCCCGCGTCTCCGCCGCTCGCCGCCGGTGCGGCTCCGCTTCCGCTCACTACGGCGTGTCTCTCCGCCGCTTCCAAAGCCAGAGCTAGCTCCACTGCCTTCTTGTAATCTAAACTTTTTTCGGCGAAAATACGAGACCTCATGACGTCACTCCATAGGCCTGAGACGAATTGGTCCCGGAGATTCTCTTCTAATCTCTGACCGAAATTGCAGGTGACCGCCAAATGTTTCAGGTGTTGCAAATATTCCGTTAGTGTCTCGTCCTTTTCCTGTCTTCTTTGCCGAAAAACGTGTCTTTCGGCAATCTCTGAACGTTGTGGCTCCAGATGATTAGAGACCAGCTCGGTGAGGGCGTCGAAGGTCTTGCTCTCCAGGTGGTCGGGCGCACATAGGTCGCACATCAACGCGTACGTGGCTTCGCCCACCACGGTAATTAGCATGGGTACCTGAAGTTCGTTTTTAATTTCATTCAGTATTATGAACTGACGGACCCGTCGAACGTATGCCGGCCATTGTTTTGAGGACAAATCAAAAGGCTCGATCTTACCAATGGGCATATTTACTGCCGTAATCAATACCTATGTTGCTTATGATCCTCAAAATTTATTTTTATCACTAAATAAACCTGGTTTAGCACACGTTTTCAATTTAAACCGAAAAAATTTTCATCCTCGTCGCCAAATGACAAGAAATCAGCGGTGAACGCGGGCGCCGCGCCGCCGCCGGGCCCGAGGCGAAGGCCCGCTCGCCTCTTTGTCGCAAAACGCGCGACTTTCGTAGACAAGCTTGACGCTGCTGCAGTGGCAGCTTTATCAATTCATGATGTCGAGTCGTAAACAATTTATGTATCTATACTAATAAATAAAATTGAAGTGTCTGTCTGTAATATCGAAATAACTACCTCATATTAAGCTCATATGGTTATTTGAACGATACTATAACCGAATCACACGTTTTTAGGGTTCCGTACCCAAAGGGTAAAAACGGAGCCCTATTAATGTCACTCGGCTGTCTGTCCGTCTGTCCGCCGGTCACAGGTCTCTAGCTCGCAGACGAAATGAGTTACAAACCTGAAATTTTGATATTTGGTGTAAAACGTTGACCCAAAATCAAATATTGAATTAAAAATTGAATTAAATTATTTTTCAGGGGGGCTCCCATACATGAGAAAGGAGCCGGAAAAAAAAAATTTTTTCTTACCCTAGCTTGTGGGGTATCATTGTTTAGAGCTCATTGAGTAGAGTACGAATATATATTTTTTAATTTTTTGCTTAAAAAGTAAGGAAATGGGGGGTCATCAAAATTGTCAGTTTTAGACCATTTTTGTGACGGGGGCTATCTAAAAAACTAAACTAGTTAGGAATATGATATTTCGGTATATTATGTACTATATGCTCTATTTGTACAACAAATACTGAAAACAACGATTCATAAAATAGTTTATAAGCTGTGACCAAAACAAACGAACTTATTTTGCGTTTTTCTTTCACGGTTTCTTGCGATGTCTAACTCGGAAATTAAATATTTCTTAGACCCAAAATATTATATTGTTCATAATTATGTACGGAACCCTGAAAGAGCGAGGCCCGACTCGCACTTGGCTGATTTTTAAAATTTTTGTCTGTCTGTCTGTCTGTTTGAACGGGCTAACCTTTGGAACGGCTGAACCGATTTTGACGAGACTTTCACATACAAGTAGAGAATTAACCAGGGAGTACTGCTCATAGGCAACTTTTTTAACCGACTTTCAAAAAAGGAGGAGTTGTGTTTTTCTACCTATGTACACCGATATCTCCGAGATTTCTGAACCGATTTCCGTAATTTTTTTTTTAATTGATAGAGAAACATTGCGACACTGTCCTACAAAAAATTTGGATTCCAACTCCTCAATCCTGATGCTGTAGGGGATCTGATCCCCAAAACTAATGGGATTTAGGCACTGTCGGTTATTTAAATTGATATTGGGGATACCAATTAAAGACTTTTTGTTGAATGACCTCGAGTAGGTACATGTCCAACTCCTCAACCCTGATGCTGTAAGGAATTGCATTCCGAAATCGTAAGGATCCCACGGAATTTTTCCGTTTTGTGGACGGGTTACTACTTACTACAGATAGGCTACTTTTTGTTCTGGAAAATCAAAGTTCCCACGAGATTTTTACAAACCTAAATACACACGGGCGAAGCCGTGGGCATCATCTAGTGTATCAATAAAATGGACAGCTTCATACGGCTGAGTACCTACCACTACTTCGAGTAGGTCAGTATTTTATGCAACGGAACGGGTTACAAATTACAATTGAATAGGACCGTTTTCCTCGTTTTCGAAACAGGAAAATAGGAATATTTTTGTATAATCTGAAAGGTAGCGTAACAATACAATTGTTAAAAAAAAAACGAAACGAATTGTAGATTCATAAAGAACTAAAGCATCGTGCTTGATGTGCATTGAAAAATTCGGTTCTTTTAATTTAAGACTGTGCTTTCGTCTAAGGTATCTATCTAGGTCTATCTAGGTACTAGGTAGATACTAGTTCTCCATGTCGCCAAACTGCGATCGATGATAACATCAAACAACTTCACGATAATTTAACTGAAAACTCATTGCACTAGAATTACTTACTAATGTGGGTGAAATTTATAAAATGAATTGCACAATATTTGTGGTTATGCGACATAGATTTACGGATATAGGAACGGTGGAGACGGACGGAGGGCGGCAGTAATTACTCGAGTGAGTAATTACAATGAAGTAATTATCGGCGCCGTGGTGACGGGCGCGGCCCCGTGGGGCGCTGCCAGGTCCGCGCGCGGCTCGAGCGACGAAGGGACGCCTGCAGGACGCAGGTACAACAATATCCAGCGGCGGCACTGTCACCGATGCCCGACCCAAATCATCCGAGCAAGCAAAGCGCCGCGCCGCGACGCCACGGTGCTCGCTGATTCATTCGCAATTAAGTTAGGCTAAGGTTAAAGTTATATTCACCGAAAAACAGCCAATTAGGAATGCACAAGTCTTGATTAGTTTTTTTAACTAAACCCTAAATCTTAACCATAAATTAACAATACTGACTTGCGCAACCCACTTTGCTTTTTATCTAGTGTTAACTGCTACCCTAATGTAATCGCGTGTCATGCAACCGGTCCGCGCCCCTGCCCCCTGGTGATGCGTGCCCTGTGGCCGCTCGCCGTCGCCTGTGTTCAATTTGAATAATTAATGTAATTATAATTAATTTATCATTTTGCTTCACAATACCATAAATACGGTGGCTTGAAACAATACATCCGTGTTCCGATACAGAAGCGTCGATACATATGCAAACCTTAACGTTGTCGTCTTACATTCGAACATTAAGTACCTATAAGTACCTATCTGCTTAATATCAAAACGGTGATGGAAGTCAAACATCGTTTTCAAGGCTTAAATCAACATTAAGTCATCTGTATTCTGTACTAATTAAGCGCAGTAATAGAGCGGATCGAAATTCTTGGAGATTGCAGATTTCAGAAAAATAATGTTTCGCTATAATGGTAAAATGGTTTAGAAGATCGCAGTTCGGAGCTCGCAGAAGATAAAGATCAGTCGTAAGAACAGGGAGAAACTGAAGCGAGTCAGCGTGCGCGGGCGACGGGCGACGGGAAGCAGGCGACGCGACGCGGCGCGCGCTAAATATAGCGCGGCCTGACCGCCGCGGCGCGCCGCTGATTCACGCCCACATGAGTGCACATGCCTACAGAGAAGAAGCTTCATACAAGCAGCCCGCTGTAGGTACTTACACTCACACGCCTGACCTGACGCCACCGCCCGCGCCGGCTCAGTCGGATGGCAAACGTGCGCCCGCGCCATGTGGGAGTGTGCCTACAGCAGGCCGCTTGCATGAAGCTTCCTCTCAGTAGGGACATCTGCTCAGGTGCACAGAGCACGCTGCGCGCTCCGGACCGCTCCCGGCCGGACACAGGGAACCCACGTGGTGCCGTAACGCGAGACCCGAGCCGATTGCACTCATGCACTGTATCCTAGTAGCCAGAGTGCGTTTACACTTTGGTTAAGTAATAAGTGACACCACTAATAAACATCGACAATATTCGTATGCGCAGAAAACAGCGAGCTCGCCCACTTACACGACCGCGGACCGATGAAATACAGGCGTTGCTTTGCATTTCATTTGAAATAGGGACCAAAAAAACACATTCGTGTAGCTATTCTTTATGCTATCTTGGCGAACGCCACCATGACGCGTTACAAACGACCTGTGGCGGATGAAGATAGTCTCGCACCTACCAAAAAAATAACTTGTAGTAGATAGCCAAGCGGACAGTTTGACCAAAAATAATATTGTAGATTTAACGATTTAACTTATTTGCTATTATGTATTGTATTTTGTATCCAGTTCAAAGCGCCTCTTTTAGTTATATGAACTGGTTATTGCGATAACAGGGACATAAAACACAAAGCGAGCTGTAAACTGAGCTCTCAATTAGGTTATAGACAAGATTTAATGTCATTAGCTAGCAGCAGTCAGCAGAGCAGGCAGCATTGCGGAAGTATCGCTGCACTACGAGCGTATTCATTGCGTAAAGAATGCAACAATGAATTGAGCGCACTCGACCGATCTAAGACGCGTATTAAAGTAGGTGGCTACATAAATACTGATACAAACCAAAATACAATTCGTAGTAGGTATATATACAGCTCGAATACTGTGTTACAAATTAATGGAGCTAACCATTGCAGTTGCAATTTCTCCATTTGTGACACATCACACAGGCACAGGTGACAGGTTACGAACTCAGTTTGACATCAGTTCCAACTGAAACATGAGGTAATCGTCAAGGAATAGGTGCACGAACAATCATGGATTTAACGGATGAATGTGTAACCTTTATAGACGCGGTCCGCTCGCTTTATACCTATTACCTACTCAGCTCCTTGTTGCAGTCCGAGCTAATACATATAAATAATTCAGTATCTCACTCACCTGTCTCGTGCTAAGCCACTCATTTAAATGAGACATCATTTACAATTACTAATAATTATTTATTATAATTGCTACTAATTTGTATATTGAATATCACAAAAGAAACTTATCGAATCCAAGGACTCCTGAATAAATGAGCATTATGCAAATTGCGCGTTATGTTTGATTAATAAATAATTGTTCAAGCAATCAGACGACTTTAAGGAGAGACTTTAGTATATCATAATGTCAGCAGGTGTCGAAGGAGGCGCGATGCAGCACACTGCACAAGCAGGAGGCGCGATGCAGCACACTGCACTCGCAGGAGGCGCGATGCAGCACACTGCACAAGCAGGAGGCGCGATGCAGCACACTGCACTCGCAGGAGGCGCGATGCAGCACACTGCACACGCAGGAGGCGCGATGCAGCACACTGCACACGCAGGAGGCGCGATGCAGCACACTGCACACGCAGGAGGCGCGATGCAGCACACTGCACACGCAGGAGGCGCGATGCAGCACACTGCACACGCAGGAGGCGCGATGCAGCACACTGCACACGCAGGAGGCGCGATGCAGCACACTGCACACGCAGGAGGCGCGATGCAGCACACTGCACACGCAGGAGGCGCGATGCAGCACACTGCACACGCAGGAGGCGCGATGCAGCACACTGCACACGCAGGAGGCGCGATGCAGCACACTGCACACGCAGGAGGCGCGATGCAGCACACTGCACACGCAGGAGGCGCGATGCAGCACACTGCACACGCAGGAGGCGCGATGCAGCACACTGCACACGCAGGAGGCGCGATGCAGCACACTGCACACGCAGGAGGCGCGATGCAGCACACTGCACACGCAGGAGGCGCGATGCAGCACACTGCACACGCAGGAGGCGCGATGCAGCACACTGCACACGCAGGAGGCGCGATGCAGCACACTGCACACGCAGGAGGCGCGATGCAGCACACTGTACACGCACCGAGCGCACTGCTGCTACCTTGACACTTGTTTGAACAGGCTGCTTTTGGTCTAACACTTTTGGTCACTGCATCTTTGTCTGTCAAATGGAATTGCGCGCGCAACACTTTTCTGTCACTTTCAACACTCGCACAGAAAAGGAGAATGATCACCCCTGACCCAAACATTTACACAAAATGTAATTTATTAAAAATTATCTTGCGAATATATGACAATTTGAAAATTAATAATTATTAATGCTACACTTCACGATAAAAAAATGTAATAAAAAAGGAATTAAACCGTCTTTTTAACTTCCCGTTTAAGTCTGACCGCCATTTGCATTACATTCTACGCATAGGTACATGCCCAAATAAAAAGAGGTTTGTTATTTTTTTTAAAATAATTTCATTTAAAATAGAACGGATATTAATTATTTAAATACATTATTTTATTTGTTATTTGTTGTAAATCGTACAATATATGCTTAAAGTAAATAAGTAATAATTAATATTATTATTTTTTTATAATATTGTTTTAACTTCGTTGCGTTTTGTGCAATGGAATATAATATAACTACAACCTTTTTGATTATGTGTAAAGAAACTTATTTCAAGATGTCAATATGACATGTCATTGTTTTAGTTGTGTGTGACGCTAGTGACGTCTACTCTATTTACATTTTGAATGTTTATTGTAGCACACCGGAGACCAATATTAATTTGGTTTATTGTGTTTGTATTGGATATCGTTAAGTATAGTGCGCGCCAAACAATTAATAGTTCAAATCGGCAGGAAAGATACACGGCTTTCCTTACTACTTTAACAATTATAAACTACACATAACCTAGAATCATTTTCAAACTTAAACTTAGATTTATTTAAAAGTACAAGTCCTAGAGGTATTAAAATGGTGTGTTTGGTTATCAGGTATAAATCTGCAATAAATGCTGCATACAACACGTTTGTAAACGACTGGGTTACACGCCCATAGATTTTTGGGCATTCTCCTTTCATATCTTAAAATCCAGACAACCATGATTTAGCACCATTTTTGATCAGTCAACCAAATACGGTTCGATTGGGAATAAAATAATCTTTCATTTGACATATAATTCGTTTAAATAACAGATGAGGGAAGCAGATCGAAAAAAATTTAATAAATATTTTTGTGTTTAACATCATAGGCACCAAATTTAGCCAGGCAACCAATGTGCAATGTATCAATCTATGAATTATCTAGCATATAATCTCTATCAGCATTAAATAACAGATGAGGGTATAATTTTCTAAGACGGGATCTCCCACTATTTGACCATCGATGTTTGACAGGTAACGCGGCGATATTGTGCGCTATTATTATTAAGTTATCTGAGGGACGCGCGACGGAGATACCGAATTCATCGTTTATTCGACGTAGAAGGGTTCGGTTCAACATAGCTAGCATTCGAGAAGTGCACGCAACGCACCTTTCAGTTTATTATAAGGTGTGTTACACTTCTTTCGAGCGATCCTCTTCCATTTCTGAGGCAATTTTTAGTGAATTCTTATCTTATTTGTAGGATGATGATTTTTTAAAAATATTTTTCAATTTATCAGATTTCATAAAAGTATCATCCCATTAGGACACTCATCCAGAGAGTAGTTTTTAGGGTTCCTTATCTAAAAGGCAAAACGGAGCCCTATTAGGGACCGTTCAGATAGACCGGTGCGGAGAGCAGAGCTAATCGCATTTAAAATAGAATCTTAAGACATTGAAATAAGCTTTATTTTTACACTAGCTGAACCCCGCAACTTCGTTCGCGTAGATATAGGTTTTTATATAGGATCGGATCGGATCCCATAATTCTTTTATGTACCTAAACTAAATGTAGCCTAAGTTACTCCTTATAACATTGAAAGTTCCATTAAAATCGGTCCAGCCGTTTCGGAGATTAGCTGGAATAAATAGACAGATCGATAAACATAAATTTACACGCACACCAGTTTAAAATAAGCCGTACGTTCAAAGATCCGGGTCCCAAGTTATTTGAACCCAATACTGAGGATTGTAATGTCTGTCATTTCTAAACAAAAAAACCTATGACCTTGAAATATTTACGGGACAATACATAAAGTACTACCTTTCTAACAAAAAAAGAATGAGTGAAATCGAACAACGCGTTAATGAATTACAGCTAAATACACGTTTTAACTTTCATCCCCTCTCCCAAGGGAACCGTGCTGAATTTCGGGATAAAAGGTATCCTATGTCCTACCTCGGAGTATAAACTCAAATCGTACCAAGTTTCATTCGAATCCATTCAGTAGTTTCGGCGTGATGCGTGGCCAAGATACAGACAGACAGACAGACAGACAAAAATGAAAAAAATTGCAGTTTTGGCTTCAGTATCGATTATATAGTGCCCCCCAATAAAATTTTTCAAAATATCTTCAATGTACAGAATTGGATCTGTTACAGTTTTATTATATTATAGACTAGAAGAAAACCCGGCTTCGCTCGGGGGACTCATAATACACATCTAGGTAAAAAATGTAGGTAGATATTTCTGTAGTCATCGGTTCTCAAGGAATATTAAAGGAAAGCAAAGCATAGATTCGTATAGCTTCGTTCATTGTGTTTAATAATTTATATACTTAGTAGGTAAATAAAAACTGTTTTTATTAATATTTAATATTAATCTATAATATAATAAAACTGTAACGGATCCAATTCTGTACATTGAAAATATTTTGAAAATTTTTATTGGAGGGCACTCTATAATCGATACTGAAGCCAAAACTGCAATTTTTTTATTTTTGTCTGTCTGTCTGTCTGTCTGTCTGTATCTTGGCCGCGCATCACGCCGAAACTACTGAATGGATTCGAATGAAACTTGGTACGATTTGAGTTTATACTCCGAGGTAGGACATAGGATACTTTTTATCCCGAAATTCAGCACAGTTCCCTTGGGAGAGGGGATGAAAGTTAAAACGTGTATTTAGCTGTAATTCATTAAGAGCGTTGACGCACCAACCCGCTTCGCAAGTTTAGGCATTTACCTGAGATTCTTTGTTTACGTGAATGAACAGGCTGCAGCAATTGCAGTGTAGTGTAACAAACCGTTTTGATCCTTTTACCGTTTTCAAATGGGCTATTATTATTTTTTTACCCGACTGGGTTATGTTTTCTTGTTTACTTCTGGTGTATGTTTTTTTTATGTTGTTATGGGTATATTTTTAGGCACCTATTAGTTTTTAGTTCGAAGATTTTTAATTTTATAAAGCAGGCATAATTAATGTATAATGCTTGAAAAAGACCTTATAGAGTAGACCAGTACATAAAAAATATAATTGGAGAATATAGTACAGCTTCTGATATTGATTTTTTTACATACCTACCTACTCGTGTAAGGGTAAGAGAGTGAAGAAAAATGCAGATTAATTCAAAATCTCGTTTATTTACTTATTACATACTAGATTTTGCCCGCGACTTTTTCCGCGATCTCTTTTCCAACCTTTATACTTATTTTCAAGGAAGTTTGCTATAGTAATTTACCTATAGCTATAGCTATAGATTTCGGTGTTTTAAAAATCCCATAGGAACTCTGGATTTTTCCAGGATAAAAAGTAGCGTATGTGTTAAATAAAAAAAAAATTATAATATGTTAAATTACTTAGACAGCAGTCATTTCCGCGAGAGATACAAGAGAGATCAAAAACTTTTGTCAACAAAAGTATGTTGTTAGTTACCAATTTGTAATGTAAACCCCCTTCTTCATTTTGATGTCATTTCTCGATTTTAAATTGTAATAGTTACCGAACGATAGTTTTTTGTATAGCTATTTTTTAGTTCATTTTCCGCATAATATTATGTACTAGATGATGACCGCGACTTCGTCAGCGTGGATTTAGGTTTTTAAAAATCCTGTGGGAACTATTTGCTTTTTCGGGATAAAAGTTGCCTCAGCTGTACCTACCAAATTTCGTATAAATCAGTTAAACGGACGGACCTTTAAAAATTCCATGGGAACTTTTTAATTTTCCGAGATAAAAAGTATCCTATATCCCTCCCTAGGATGTAAGCTAACTAATGGAGATAGATGATGCCCTGACTTAAAACAGACTTTTTATCCTGGAAAAATCCACAGTTCCCGCGGGATTTTGAAAAAACCCAAATCTATAGCTACAGCTAGCTATAGGTAGATCACTATAGCAAACTACCTTGAAAGTAAGTATAAAGGTTGGAAAAGGGAGCGGGAACGGGAACCAGAACTCCACGATTCCCTCAGGATTTGTGAAAAACCTAAATTTACGCGGGCGAAGCCGCGGGCAAAAGCTAGTTATATATAATTCCTATATCGTATTAGGAAATGTATAAAAATAATGCTTTCTTTTGGACCACATTCTACCTAGGACCCAATAGAACCTAAGTGCCCGTCCTGCGGCTGGGCACATGGATATTTGTGTTCTAACCTTACCTAACTTCTGAAAAAAAAAAAAAAAATAATTTTGAAAAGAATATGATTTCCGCCTAAGATAAAGTAATAAGTACCTCCTCTTACTAGCGCGATCGCCTGATCAGATGATGCAATACCCTCCCCTCGCCCCGCTATCCCCGCGTACCCATTGATATCTCAAATGTTTTACATTTCCGATTGCTATTTAGGATATGTATAGATTTCCTAGGAAATGTGTCTAATATAATTTATTTTACACTTTTCCGTGCAATTTTAGGAATTACATACATTTCCTAGGAATTGTATACAATGACGGATTACATACATTTCCGGTAACATATATAATACAATTAAAAAATGCGTCAAAAGTTTTAATCTATCTGTAACAAAAAATAATGAGCATTAAAAATATCTAGTATTGAAAAGTAACAGTCGCACTACAATTTTACGTATATTTCATGTAATCCAATAGGAATTGCCGAGACAAAAAGTGTTACGTCCGTTCTCTGAGAGGCCTCGGCCCATACTAGTTTCCTAGTTCAATTTCCTACTGCAACTTTCTGCGTTTTGTACTGGGTTTCAAAGTTATTTTTTGGTAACAAATAGTGGTAAATTTCAAATTTTTTTTTGTTTATATTATTGCAAATGTGTTTTACTTTTATAAATACTTAATTTTACTTATAAATATCAAAAAATAATCTACTAAAATGACGGTTTTATATGTCTACAATTTACTGAAATTCCAATTTCTTTATTTGAATTTTTATGATGTAAAAAATACAAAATGAAAAAATGTTTTCTTCCACGTCTTTAGTTCAGGACATTTCCTTTAATAAATATATCTTTGTGTGTGAATCGAACAAGTAACTTTTGACGGAGTGAACGTCAAAGATTACACGAAACCCAAAATTCAAAAATAGGCCTTTGGTATTTTGGCAATAAGACACAAACTATCAATAAATTGCAAAATGTTGTCTTCCAATTCCCTAGAACAGAAAATTATCTACAATGTAGTATAAATAAGTTTTTAAGTAAATGCATTAATTAACAACTTATGAAGGGTCAAAATAGCTTAAAAATGAGCTAAAATGGCGCAGGCCGCGTCAACGCTCTTTGATTTCACTCATTCTTTTTTTATTAGAAAGGTGGTACTTTATATATTGCTCCGTAAATATTTCAAGGTCATAGGTTTTTTAGTTCAGAAATGACAGACATTACAACCCTCAACATTGGGTTCATATAACTTGGGACCCGGATCTTTGAACATACGGCTTATTTTAAACTGGTGTGCGTTTAAATTTATGTTTGTCGGTCTGTCTATTTGTTCCAGCTAATCTCCGAAACGGCTGGATCGATTTTAATGGAACTTTCAATGTTATAAGGAGTAACATTTAGTTTATTAGATCCTTTATAAAAACCTATATCTACGCGAACGAAGTTGCGGGGTTCAGCTAGTATTAAATATATTTAATATTTAAAAAGTTTTTACACAAATAATTTTTATTTTAAATTATCATTCAAAATAAACTAACATAAATTAACAAAACATAAGTATTAAGGTTTATTCTCTGTAAAACAAATCGGCTAAATCAAAAATAATCTTAGAAAATAATATTAGGAAGTATGTAAATTGTAATTTTACAATGAGTACTCACCCGAGAATTTGGCAAAGATACTTATAAAGGTATATTCTCTATTATACATCACAGGTTGCTTATATCATAAAACATTTTTCGTTATACAATTATTTAGGAACTCTACAGGATAGTTTAAAACATCATTATGATCGTCCTCAACCACAGCGACTGATTTTAAGCTAAGATTAAGATAAGACTGAGCTAAAATTGTAGCCACCCTTTTGTAGGTATATTTCGACAAAAGGATTGGATTCATTGAGTATTAAATTAGAGTGAAAAAGGCTGAGTGATTTGAAACAAAGAGGTTTACATAGAATAAACCTTAAAACTTATGTTTTGTTAGTTTATGTTAGTTTATTTTGAATGTTAATTTAAAATAAAAATTATTTGTGTAAAAATTTTTGCAGTTTTTATATCTAGGCGCACGAAGTGCGCCAGGCGAAGTTTTTATTTTACACAATCACATGTATAAACGTAGTGATTTTATACTATCTCTATGGTCACATGAGTCACAGTTCTTTGTGATGGATACTTCTTTGGCGCGACGCACGCGATGTCAGATGTGTCAAATTGGCGCGTCGTATCCATGGCGACTGCGGTTTGTTTGTATGACAAACGTGATTTGTTGTTTGTCAGTGCCGTTAGAATTTAACGAAATTCTCCATAATCCGAATTTTGCGGATATATGTTGTCGACTCGAAATCAATATTTGTTCATGCCCTGTTATTCTTATAAGGTTTTGATCGAGTCTACCGTACCCCTGCACGAAATTATTAATATAGAAGATTTTACCTCTTTAAGGGACCTTTCAGATAGACCGGCGCGGAGAGCAGAGCAAATTTTAATCGCATTTAAAATATAATCTTAAAACATTGAAATAAGCTTTATTTTTACATTTTATCTCTTTTACGATAGGAGAATGCTTGAGGATGCTCCCAATACGCTCTGTGTGAAATATTAAGAGCAGCCGCTCGGCTGCTCGTCGAGCCGGTCGGCTGCTCTATGCTCGTGCTCTTTCGCGCTCGAGCATCCGACCGGCTCCGTTCGCGTGCTCTTTCATGCTCGCACAGCCGACCGTAGGCCGAATTGCTCTGCCGTCCGGCCCAAGAGCGTACGCTCGGCTCCGAACGCATCCGCGTGTCCGTTCACACAGAGCGGCGCGGAGAGCAGAGAACGGCCGGTCTGTGTGAAAAAAAAATGCTCTCCGACGCTCTCCGCGCCGAGAGCAGAGCAAATTTTAATCGCATTTAAAATAGAATCTTAAGGCATTGAAATAAGGTTTATTTTTACATTTTATCTTTTTTGGGAGCATCCTCGAGCATCCTCTTATCATAAAAGAGATAAAACGTAAAAATAAACCTTATTTCAATGCCTTAAGATTCCATTTTAAATGCGATTAAAATTTGCTCTGCTCTCCGCGCCGGTCTATCTGAACGGTCCCTTAGTGTCATACTGCTGCTTATCTGTCCGTCCGCGTGTTATGCCTCCTCTACATGTCTGCAGATGCGTCCGCGGATGCCCGCAGATGCATCCGCAGATGGATCACTACGAGCTGTCCACACGTCTGCAGATCGATCAGTCTAGGTTCATTCTCGACAGACGCAACACGCACGTTTAAAAATGGATATTGAGACCGTAGCTGCCGCAACTATTTATTTATTTAGTACTTTTAACTTCTACGTGAATGTGCATCCTCGGTGCTCATATTATTAGCCATTTAAACAAGAATTAAACCGCAAGAAGCACGCGTGCACTCTCAATCGCAACTCCGATGAAACTGATGCGTCACCAGACGTGTGGACAAACGCCGGACGTCCGCGCCGAAACCCTTTGATCTGTGCCACAAAAACCGCCAACAATCGGATTCGAGGCGGACGCGTCTGCGGACGTTAAATACCTACAACAGATGCACAAATTACCCCCTCTATACGTCCGCGGACGCATCCGCAGATGACGTCCGCGGACGCGTCTGCAGACATGTAGAGGAGGCTTTACGCATCTCTAATTCGACCCGAGTCTCGGATCACCAAACTGAAACTGGTTCGCTAGCCGCTTCGACTGAATCCATATTATAATATAATACAGGTATGCGGGAATCCGAAGACGGGATGCCATGGTTCAGCCCACGCACGCTGTTAACAGGGACCTAATCAGAACATAATATCGTTACAGTGTGGACTCAGTACTTAGGTATGTACTTGGACCGTCTCCGAACATGCCGCGTCCGACTTAGTGCCGGTGGCTGAGGCGGGAGGCTCGCTCGTGACTGCACTCGCCAGTGGTTACATTACATCATTTATTCATTACCTTTCATTAGCGCACCACTCGCCAGAAGGAAATGCTCTCCACGACGGAAATATTAAATTACCCTTGCGACTGCGTACAATGGAAATGAATGCATTCTTGTAATACGTGACAATCCGTGACATATTCAGATTGAATTGTATTGTTGTACCTTAGAAGTTACTAGATGATGCCCACGGCTTCGCCCGTGTGTATTTAGGTTTGTAAAAATCTCGTGGGAACTTTGATTTTCCAGAACAAAAAGTAGCCTATCTGTAGTAAGTAGTAACCCGTCCACAAAACGGAAAAATTCCGTGGGATCCTTACGATTTCGGAATGCAATTCCTTACAGCATCAGGGTTGAGGAGTTGGACATGTACCTACTCGAGGTCATTCAACAATAAAGTATTTAATTGGTATCCCCAATATCAATTTAAATAACCGACAGTGCCTAAATCCCATTAGTTTTGGGGATCAGATCCCCTACAGCATCAGGATTGAGGAGTTGGAATCTAAATTTTTTGTAGGACAGTGTCGCAATGTTTCTCTATCGATTAAAAAAAATTACGCAAATCGGTTCAGAAATCTCGGAGATATCGGTGTACATAGGTAGAAAAACACAACTCCTCCTTTTTTGAAAGTCGGTTAAAAAAGTAGCCTATGTCACTCCCTGGTTAATTCTCTACTTGTATGTGAAAGTCCCGTCAAAATCGGTTCAGCCGTTCCAAAGATTAGCCCGTTCAAACAGACAGACAGACAGACAGACAGACAGACAGACAGACAGACAGACAAAAATTTTAAAAACGTGTGATTCGGTTATAGTATCGTTCAAATAACCATATGAGCTTAATATGAGGTAGTTATTTCGATATTACAGACAGACACTTCAATTTTATTTATTAGTATAGATTAGTCATCCATCCATCTTTGTACGGTTCGCTTGACTTGTAATAATGGTACCTAAACGATTAACGTGATCGATTCGTCAACAAATAACTATCCTATGTGAGATTATTTACGGTCAGTAGGAAATCAGCTTTATTACGCGCAGCGGCGGCGTTAGATTCGATAAACTGATAATTACATGCCGCAAAGCGGCATGTACAAGCGTCGTTTGTTTAGTTGGTAAGCTAGGTAGCTGTATAGAGTAGCGAATGTGAAACACGTGAGTCGTACGGACGGGTCGGTCGCGGCCCGCGGGTCATGCACCGTGGCCGGGAGCGCGAGTCGACTCTGTGGAATCTTCCGTAATACCAAATCTTCAACTGAATAGTACAACAAAGCGGCATGAGCAATATTTGCTAAAAATAAAATGAACGGTTTCCAAGGCAAACGGCAAACGGGAAAACGGAGTCGATCGTTTGTTCGGTCACGGAACGCGGCTGAGAGCGCCCGGCCTCTGTGGCCCGGCCGCCCGCCGCCCGTGCGTTGCACTATGAGGCCAATCCGAAACCGAGAACTGCGAAAAACACGTCAAATAAAACATGTTCTCTCTGAGCCCCTGCGCTGATCCGACCGACGCGCGATGCGACGGTGGCTTCTCGGCCGTCTAGGGCGCGGCGGGAATAATTAATATTCAATAGGCTCTTCAGATGCCTCCTTGGTCTAGAGTCTAGACTCTAGTGGTTAGCATATTCGATCGTGGATCACCGTAGATCACGACGTCAAAATAATTGTTAAGTATTGGGTTTTTCTGTTAAGAAACTCTCAGTGCCAGCCCGGAGTTGGAAGCCTGGCGGTGTTTCACCCCCATGCCTCGGAGAGCACGTCAAGCAGTCGGTCCCGGTTATTATCACTATCATGTGACAATAGTCGTTAAAGCCCGCCAACACGCATTGGAGCAGCGTGGCAGGTCTAAATTCTAAATCCCTCTCTCCTATGAGAGAGGAGGCCTGTGCCCAGCAGGCTGTAGTGGTGGTGCTGGTGGCTGTAGTGGTAGGCTCTTCAGTATCCGAGACGCGAAGGGTTATTCTCGTCATGGACAACAGCTAAATATCCACATCACCACGTTTAGAGATCAGTCAAGCGTAACATCCAAACAGTAGGACAGAGCTGAAACATCTGCATGTTGGAAGAAGTGATCTGATCCCGAGAGGCGCGCGCCAGACCACTAACTGCTGCGCGGGCCGCGCGTGTCGATTCATTTCGCATTCAATTTGAAATCATTTATTGAGTATAGTATACCCACTTCATTATGGTTTCTTTCTAATTTCTACTTTTTGCGAATGAAAACATTCAGCCACAGAAAGGAGATGAAATGACATGATTATGTAGAGTCAATAAGTAACCTTCTGTACGAGCCCTTTTAAACCATCTTGTAAAATTTTTAAAGAGCAACTGCCAAGATTGTTTCTGGTTCTAAGTTAGTAGTTAGTTCTGGCCATTTTGGACCATTCAGAATCAGTGGTGGGTTCATTACCATCATCTGATAACTGTTATATTTTAACCGGTTTATATATTTATTTTCATAGTAACCCTTGACTCTGTCCGTCCATCCGGTGATTACGAGTATCAACCTGCCACTGTTGCAGGAATTAAACTTTTCCAAGAAAAAGGCTAACAAGCTACAGTTACAAAGAAAACAGAATTTTTTAATGTAAGTTTCAATGAAACAGGAATAAGTTTCAATGAATACATGTGTGTAGTAACTAGTAAGCAATAAACAAGTGTTATCTAAGTGCAGCCGTGGTGCAACGGTGCAGGGCAGTGAACCCGGACACCGCCTGGTGCTGTGACCTCTGACACCATTATCATACTGAATCACTAGTTATTTATTCCACTGACAAGCTCATGTCAACAACTTCATTCATGTGGATGTAGATGTAGGTGCCATAAAAATCTAATTTTTTCCAGGATGAAATGTATTGTATGGGGCTAATTCTGTTTTACACAATCTCTAAACTAACATGACTGGACTAAATCTGTTTCTATCTCATTCACAATGCTCCTTGCAGAAAAAGATTGCAATATTATTAAACCTTCAAATTTAGTTTGATTTTGAGATAGTGTACAACAGAATCAGCCACATTGGTACACTAGCAGATGCAAATTACTTTGATGCCAAATGTCAGCAGTTATGCTGTGAAAATGTATTCTCTCGCTCAACCCATTCACCTCAATTGGCAGTTTTTATTTTTTTATTGCAGGAGCCCTATTTATTTCTGGCATAAAAAGAAGCATATCACTGCTTGTCCCTTTACCAACCTATGAAAGTACCATCAAAATTGGTGCAGCAGTTCTGAAAGACCAACATCCAAACAGACAAAAATTTTAAAGCATTTCTTTCTTTTAAATCTTACTAGATGATGGCAAGGACATTATCTATTAATTAATAAGTCATGGTTCACCAAATTGTATCATTTGAAATTGAAAAAATATTAAATTCTATGTTGGTAAGTAATAAACTCTTGTCTTCTGCAGAGCCGATTCCCAGTACAACTGAGCAGGGTCTCTACTCTCTACTGATACAGCGAGCACTCTAAGCCACTCACATTCTAGAGTATTGCCCACAAGTGAATATGTGAAAGTATAGAGCAACTATTGCCAACCAATTTCTATCATTTTTATAAGTTAAAATTACCAAAAGTAATGTTTACAAGTGTATGTAACGTGGTGTCGCCAGGTATGGACCAGGCACCAGTAGCTGACCACCTTCACCGTTTTTAACAAAAATAAGAGCTAGATTAGAGTTTTACCGCTGGCAACATTTAAACCATGTAGAATAGGGATCTGTTTGTCATATTGACAAATATCATATGAAACGGCCATTTTGTTTTAAAATGGCAAGGCGAACAAAATGTTGTGTGCAAATATCTTTCGATTTCAATAGTTTTCTTAAGCAAATCGCTAAGAAGGTAAATAAACGTTTTCATCGATGGATTCTCGTTTCTGATTAAAATGTAAATTTACAATGATTAAATCACTTAGATATAAACTTTAAAACATGCTTGTGAAGGAATAAATGCGACATAGAGTTATTTTCAAGTTTTAGAGGGGATGTCCATTACTGGATCGGAAACACATCAAAAATCCAGTCATGGACCTATCTATTCTTATCATTTAAACACAATTACAAGTCAAAATTAAACTTGTATAGTTTAACTAGCTTCTGCCCGCGTGAATTTCGGTTTTTTAACCCCCGACGCAAAAACGACGGGGTGTTATAAGTTTGACGTGTCTCTCTCTCTCTGTGTGTGTGTGTCTGTCTGTTCCTCTGTAGCGTCCGTTTGAATGAACCGATTTGAATGCAGTTTTTTTTTGTTTGCAAGGTGAATTAGTCGAGAGTGTTGTTAGCTATGTTTGATGAAAATCAAGATGGCCACCACCACAAAATGGCGAATGTCGGGGGTTTTTAAATTTTTTAATTTATACTTGTCACAAATCCCAAGGGAATCGTGGATTTCCGGTTCCCGTTCCCGCTCCCTTATGCAACTTTTATAGTTACTTTCAAGGAGGTTTGCTATAGTAATCTACCTATAACCGTAGCTATAGATTTTGGTTTTTTCCAAATCCCGTGGGAACTGTGGATTTTTTCAGGATAAAAAGTAGCCTATGTGTTAAGTCATGGCATAATCTATCTCCATAAAAATTTCAGCCAAATCGGTTCAGTTCGGTATAGTAGAAGGATTGCATCTTCAATTTTTTTTTCCTTCAAATCTTATCAAGTGGAGTGTCAAATTAAAGGGGTTTAAAAGGTGATTCCGAAAATATAATTTGTTTGAATAAAAAATATTGTGATCAAAAGTGAAAGAGAAAAAAAATTATCACGCAATTGATATTTTTTATTTTTTAACAATATTATACTTGTTTAAAAAAATAATTATGGTTTCCATGCAAAAAAAAAACTGATGGGTGGGAAAGGGTTAAAAAATTAATACCTATTATTGTAGTTCCATTTAGATGCACCACTTTTAACATTTTTTAGAAATGTAGGTATGGGCTCAAAGGAGCTTAGAAAAAACAGAGTTCCCGCGGGAAACCTAAATCCACGTGGACGAAGGCGCAGGCATCCGCTTGTATGCAATATGGGGCCTAGCTCTATATTAACACAAAATAAAGAAGTGTTAATAGTAAAACGTGTCATACGAGTAGCTATGAATGAGGAACCTTCTTTCACCTAGAAAGAAGATTCTCCATAGCTAAGGATCACCTTTTGCCCTCTTGGACAGTGTCCAAGTAATTATTACGCAAGAAGAAAGGAAACCTTTTACAGGTAACAGGCCTAAAAAAACACTTATTCATCTTTTCAAAAAACAGGCGAAAATTCCTCGCTGCTTATGTGAGCAGTATAGTGCTGCATCAGGATTAAGGAGCTGGGACTCAGAGGTCCGTGATTCAATCTAAGCTTGGTACCAAAAATATGAAGTCATAGTGGACAGTTCCCGAATCCCTTAGTTTAGGTGGGTAGTACCCTACAGCATCAGGATTAAGAAAATGAAGCAAATTAAAAATTATGGAACCATTTTGTAAACGTCCTCAAATAGACAAGTGTCAAATTGAAATGTCACGAACCTTGGTTGTTTCTACATAACTTTGATATTTATATATTATTCGAAATAATCAAGGAGCGGATCAACAAATTCTTTAAAAGCCGGCAACGTATTAGTGGTTCCTTTGGTGATGCAAATGTTCATGGGCAGCGGTAATCACTCAACATCAGGTGACCCGCTTGCTCGTTTGCCCACAATCCATATAAAATAAAACAAGAGATAAAGTTCGTAAACTAAAACCCATCATCATCATCGTCATCATGATCAACCCATTACCGGCTCACTACAGAGCACGGGTCTCCTCTCAGAGTGAGAAGGGTTTTGGCTATAGTCTACCACGCTGGCCAAGCGGATTGGCAGACTTCACACACCTTTGAGAACGTTACGGAGATAAATTAAAAATTTAAAAACCCCTGACATTCGCCATTTTGTGGCGGCGGCCATCTTGGATTTGCATAGTGCTATTCTACTAGTCATTTGATACCCATATTAAGGCAGTTGTGATAAAATATGTAGTCTGCCATTTTGTAGCGACGGCCATGTTGGTTCGATTTTCATCAAACATAGCTAACAACACTGTCGACTAATTCACCTTTCAAACGAAATAAAACTGCATTCAAATCGGTTCACCCGCTTGAGCACTACAGGGGAACAGACAGACACACACACACATACACACAGACACGTCAAACTTATAACACCCCTTCGTTTTGCGTCGGGGGTTAAAAATAATAATTTAGAAAAACGTGTATTCGATTGTGTACTAATGTAAGAAAAGGCGGGGCAAGCGGCTAGTGGCGCCATCTGTTATGTGTATCTAAAACTAACTTAATATTCCAATTTAGCTGTGCGAACGTCACTTCTCGATTTTTTCGCATATAAAATGTAGCCTATGTCACCCCCAAACTGTAACAACGAATCAATTAACACCTCATTAATCAACATTGGCCCAGTAGTTTAGGTGCTTCGCTAGAACAAAAAATTGGATACAAACATACATACATAGACTACAAAAATCATAACCCTTCCTTTTGGCTTTGCAGTAATCGGATAAAAACGAACTGTCCATCACTGGGTGTCCATAACTGGATTTAGACTGTCCATCATAAAGATTTTTACATATTTCTGTTGATCGTTTTTAGGTTTCCATATTTCAAAACTCGTTCGACTATTTCTAAATTTTAGCAGTTAGTGAGAAGCTCTGTATATCTGAGTATATCATTGTAAAATTATAACACTCTAGATTAAATAATAAAAAAGTTATAGCTCCTCATGTTTGACTCGGCGCTTAACCCTGTCCATAACTGGTGCCACCACGTTATGTAATGTGTTTTTAAAGTGGAGTTACTACAAATACGAATATACTTACAAAGAAAATATACTTGTCGCTTAGAAAAAGTTCAATTTAGTAGGCAAGGGAAGCGATCACGTCGATGTTGTTAGAAAGCATCGGGAACAACTCACTGTTGAACGCAGCCAACTTCCTGGTGGAGCCGAGGCGCCGCATGGGCGTGCGTGGCTCCAGGTCGCGCTCGTCCAGCGCTGCGGCGTCGCCCGCGCTCGCGCTCGCGCTCGCTCCCTCCGCCAGCGCGCCCTCCGCCAGCGCGTTCTCCGCCGCACTCATCTGCTCAGTTGATCATCGTCGCGCCCCTTCTATCACTAGCCGTTGCTCCAAATATCTCAGTTCACTCATAAAAACACCACTCTCGAACTATAATGAATGCGTGCGGCGAGCGGTTCACTATGAACAAAAATAACGACCCGATGATAGATCACTTTCAAATAACTATTAAGACTAAGACACATAAATATTTAACAAAAACAACACAGGACAACGTCGTGCTTTGAGATATCTTTACATTTATAAAACAAAGCGGGCTTTAAAAAGCACAACCGAGTACCGACATCCCATAATACAAATTACGATTAAAGAACCTCTCGTTCTGTGCTCTCGTTAGCACAGAACAAAAATACTCTCTAACGAGAGAAGAATGAAAACTCCATAGAAAAAAAATGAGAACAGTTCAGCGCCATCTAGATTCAGCCCACCAACAACTCTTTGACGTACCTACCTACCTACCTACTTAACCTTAATAATATTTTTAGATAAGGCATTTTGACTCGAGAGAGAACTGGTGAAATAAAATACACCAAGTTCTCTTTCGAGTCAAAATGCCTTATCAATAAAGTTTTAGTTAGGATTCAAAATAAAACAACAGGTTTTCTTTCTAACAATTCACATTTATTTATGTGTAAGGATTTTTTTTTGAGTGCGGTGGCTGACACTTCTTCTGAAAACGATCTATTTTCCAAATACATACAAAATCATTTTAAACATAATATGTATGAGACGCTATTTACAATGCTGTTAATATTTTCATATTCAATTACATCACATGGAACAGCAATTCTTTGTAACTTCCGTTTAGTACAATCAGTAAAACCTCTGTTCAATCACATACTTAGTTCACATCTGAAAAGAAACAATTTTGTTGATTCATCATGATCAACCCATTACCGGCTCACTACAGAGCACGGGTCTCCTCACAGAGTGAGAAGGGTTTTGGCCATAGTGTACCGCGCTGGCCAAGCGGATTGGCAGACTAGATTTTGTTGATTAATTGGTACTAATTATTACAAATAATATATACCTTATCATATAAGAAAGTATTTTTACTACCCTATAGGTAATAAATAGTAAACACTAAGGGTGGGCTACCAATATTTTTTTTTCCTAACTAGTATCTGCAATGTCTGGAAAATGGGAAACTATAGACATAAGCAGTAAGCACGCCTGTTGATATCACTATAATTAATATCAAAATGTGTGCTTGTGTCTGTTTAAGGATAATTTATAGAGAATGAATTTTAGTAATTATAAATCTACTAAGTTAGGTTAGGTTATACGTACCACGCAAGATTCCTTAAGCAGGTTTTAGGTAATCGAATCAACTCGATGTTGTTTTTACCGGCGAGCAGTCACATTTAAAACATTTCTCCTTGTTTTATTTGTGAAATAAAACATACGAGCAAAGAATTCCACATACGAGTCTTGTTTCAATTAAACAGAATCAACGTCTCAAATATAAATAGCACTACACTATAAAACACAAACAGAGTAACAGAAGCTCGACTCGACGTATTTAAAGTTTATAAGATCGCAAGAAACCTATAAATATTTTTAATTGTTACGAAACTTATCCACACAATAACAAAGACGCCATTTTGAAAAAAACAATTATTACCAACATTACGTACTATTACGTCAATGACTACCAACTTAAAAACACTTTATTGACCAAGAATATTAGAACCTATGGAATTTGCAGAGCGATTCAGAACATTTCGATAACTTACCGTGTCGATACGATTTGGTAACGATTTTGTATCTAAATTTTTTTTTCGTGCAATTCAGAACGATAAAAGCATACAATTGGATATCGATTACGATACCGTTATCGATAAGATACATTGCGATTAAGACATGTGCATTTATGAAGTATGTTATTTTACAAAAATTTTACTTATTATACATTCATATTAAGCATTAAAAAATAACTTTTAATCATCTTGAAGGTAATTAAAGTCATTATTTAAAATGATAACATTAAATTATTGATTTAGAGAGAAAAATGTCGAAGTGTACTACAAAAGTATTATTACAGCTATCCTCGTAAATATCACACAGATGCCCGTACCCAAAGGGTAAAACGGGACCCTATTACTAAGACTCCGCTGTCCATCTGCCTGTCTGTCCGTCCGGACAGACGGCAAGCAATATACTACTCTCTACCGAGAGATATATTATGGCATTGGTTGGTAATCATGTACATACCAAAAAACTGAATCTACATGATTACGTGTTGCCTCCTGTAATGCCCCCTCTTATTAGTTAGTAAAAATAACGCAAATTCTGGCGAAAGTTTTATTATATTTTCCCATAAAAGTTGACGCATTTGCCTCAAATGGGTTAAAGGTATCACGCAATGTCCGTAGATACCTACGTCTCTTAAGAATCCTCTTCACCACGTCTTCTTCGCCTCGGTGATTTACTGCCGCAATTAAAATAGATAGTATTTTAATTGCGGCTCCGAACATATTTTTCACGAAATAACAGTAAAAGTACCTATCTGACGAGTAGATGAACAAAAAGATTAGGATATCGAATGCCCTGTAGCTTTCGATAAATAATCGTAAAAAAATATCGGATGTTCGGAAAATATTATTCGATAAAGTTGTTGTGAATAGCTTTTGATAGCGTTTGATAAAGTTGTTGTGAATAGCGATTATGACATTCGAACGATATCTACGTCGGTTCGATTCGGTATCGGTTTCGACAACTTCCCGGTTGATACGGTTATTCTGAATTGAAAATACATCTTATCGTACGATAACTTACCGAATCGATTGATGATTATGTTATCGAAGTGTTCTGAATCACCCTGCCGAGCTTCAAACAAAATGTTGAAACAAAGAAATGTGGCCTTGAACAGGCTTTATCTCGTTCTTAACTACTTAAATAAAGTGTGTGAGGTACAGAAAGACTAGAGAGAAAAAATAGCCCAGCTGAATTATGGACTTTGTCTTTCCTACAATGTTTCAGGCGCAGACTCCAGTATCTACATAAAGAATATAACCTTCTTGGATATGACTTTAGAAAAGTTAGTGTTGCAATGCTTAAAAAATGTACAATTATTATCAGAATGTTTTAACAATGGCAATTTCAGCCCCCGTAGGTATAAATTTTCTTCTAAGAGAGTTTACACCCCCTGCTCGTTAGCACCTCGTTAGAGACACAGATCACTAATATACTAGTCTGGTTAGAGAGTATTTGAGGAACATGTTTTGATTTGTGTTTTGTGTTCTGTGTCTGTGCACAGACCAATAACATATAGGAGTAGGACACAGACCAATAACATATAGGATAGTTCTGTGTTAAAGAATCGAAAACGAGCACCAAAAGCCACTGACGCCAAAAGCAAACCATTCTATCCACAGAACACAAAATATACACTCTGATTTTTGGCACGTTTTTAAGGTAGGTATGCCAACTCTACTTATTATTATTATCTCTATGACTCTAACGCACAGAACACAAATACTCTCTAACGAGAGCAAACCACAGTATACTACAGTCTAGGTTTGTAGAAAAAATATCGATATATCGATATTTTTTGTTTAATACACCGATATTTTTGACGATATTTATTATTTCGATATATCGATACATCGATATAAAATATCAAGTATCGAAAACGTACATATCAAATTCGATATTAGAAATGATGTTCCAAGTTTGGTATATACATATTATGTATAGAGATTTGTTGAACTAGTCTAGAAAAAACAATTATACTTCGTGTCTTGTCCTCGGATTAGCTGAAATAAATAATGTAATTTTATATTGTAGTAACGCTCGTTAGCTACCGCCAAACAACACTTTTTTGAGAATAGATAATAAATCCCTTTTTTTTTTGTGTGTTGGTATCATTGGGTCATGATACCAACTTTACATGTTTGTTTCTGCAACGTCTCAGCTCATTCGCTTTTTAGTGCTGCCCATTCAACACAACTCAGCTTAAAAGAAAAAATAACGAATTGAGATAATATATTAGTAAAAAGATAAGGAGCGAAATTACGTCGAACACAAAAATGGAAATTCTTCAAAATTCAAGAGGAGGAATCGTCGTCATCGTAATAAAATATGCAGGTAAGTACCTACCTAAGTACAAAATGGCGTCGACGTGGTGTTTACGCTAACCTAAAACACATCCGAATTACTCAAAGGAGCCTTTCACAGTGTATTAATGGTTATCACCGGATAATTTTAATCACCGAAAACTAAGGTACATCGAATTACTCAACGGAGTTCACTCCACGGAGTCTTTCATAGTACCATTTCCGAATTGCTCAAAGGAGCCTTTCACAATGTTTAATGGTGATCACCGGTTAATTTTAACCACCGAAGACTAAGGTACATCGAATTACTCAACGGAGTTCACTCCACGGAGTCTTTCATAGTACCATTTCCGAATTGCTCAAAGGAGCCTTTCACAATGTTTAATGGTGATCACCGGTTAATTTTAACCACCGAAGACTAAGGTACATCGAATTACTCAACGGAGTTCACTCCACGGAGTCTTTCATAGTACCATTTCTGAATTGCTCAATTGCAATTGCATTGCTGGAGCCTTTCAACATGTCTATCGGTCACCACTACAAAAGGGCGCAATATTATTTATTTTTGGACACTATGTACATTGTACATCAAATTACTCAACGGAGTCTTTCATAGTACACAAGATTAAACAGTGTTATCGGTTCAAATAAATTAACCTGTCAGTCCAAATCAATGGAAATAAGACTAAACTTCCCGACTTCAGGCGAGGTCGAGGAATTCAGCATATGTTCCGAGCCACCTAACCCAATAGAGGTGGAAATTGATCTCCATGAACAACGAACCGCTCACAGACAGGCCGCCCGCGCCGCCAGAAATACCTACCGAGGGTACCGAGGCACACGGAGATCAAGCTTTACCGTAAAAGATTTTGGGAGAAGACCCCAAGACATCTGTTTCGGAACACTACAACAATTTGAACCAGAAATACGGAAGGAGTTTTTTCTAACATAGTAAATCACATTGCTAGATATCTCTGGTCTGGACAAGGAGACCCGAAAAGGTTCCTTTATTATAATAGAAAAATACATAGTTCCTACCAACAGCCAACGCATCGCCACTCCGTTATAAACTTGGAAATAACGCTTACCCAGACGCGCTACTTGCCCAGAACCACAGTAAAACGCTACAGGGGCATAGACACGAGACAAAGACAGATTTCCTCTGTCACTTCTTGTATCGCTCGTGTCATAGTTAGTCAAATAAAAAATTGTGCTGCCAGCAAATTAACTAATTAATGGAAGGCGTTCGTATGCTCTGTGACATCCAATACTCAGATGTTATGAGAAGAAGATACTTCATTTTGTCATGCGTCAAAAGGGACGTATTTGAACATCCAAAATATATAACAAAGGTTGACAAGTGCTTGTTTGGTGAAAACATAATAGATTCTTCAGAAATTACAGGGCTCCTTCGGCACACAAGCTGCCGGCACAGAAGAGGAGCCACCCGCCGGCTCCAGTGCAAAAACTGGAAGCCCAACTTCTCATCGTTCCTGAATATACACCTAAAGAAAGAACAGCTTATGAATATAAATGAGCTTCTGTGCATTGGCACAAAGAATGAACCGCTATAAAATTAATAAAAAAGATTCATATTTAAAGGCTACTACTAGATTTAAAGGATGCATATTTTTTATTAAAAGTCCATCATGATTAAGAAAATAATTTCACTTTATGTTGTGGGAAAACATACCAATTTAATGTCCTACGTTTTGGGTTAAACACAGCCCCATAGATATGATTATTACAAAAATAATGAAATCTATTAATAAACTATTAACTACATATATCAAGCGGTTTACATATCTAATATTTGATGAATTATTACTGATCGTACGATCCTTTAAGGAATGCAATAAGAATATTAGTATGACTATAAAAGCATTAGGCTTCATAATTAATTATAAGAAAAGTAATCTCTCTCCATCCTTATCTTGTAAATTTCTTGGCTTTATAGACTCGCTTAACCTAGAAAGTTTACCTAATGATAACAAAACACATTCGTAGAGAATCACTAAATATTAAACATATTATATATGTCAACATATTAAGATTAAAATATTTTCAAAATTAATAGGTTTATTAGTCTCTGCCTGCATCGCCTTATGGTACGGTTGGTTGTATGTGTATACAAGGGCATTTGAGGAATGTAAATATCTTAACTTGTAGGTTATTATGAGTACAATAGGATAATGCATATCCCGGATTCTCTAAATGAGGATTTATCTTGCTTAAAGTACATTGATAGTTCGGTCCACAAAATTTGAAGTGACAATTATGAAAAAGAGATTTACTCTGACGCCTCAACTACGGGGTGGAGTGCAGCTTGTGGATCAGAATCAACAGATGGCAGTGATCTGAATGGAAAAGTACTCAACAAATTAATTATTTGGAATTGCTTGCTGCCTTCCTTGCGCTTAAGGTTTTGTTTCCAAACATTACCACTGTCAGACTCTGCTACGGGTTGATAATACCACCGCCATCAGTTATAATTACTGTATGGGGGGCGTTCAATATCCACACTTTGATCAGTGACCACAAATTGATCTTTTTGCTACTCGTGTTAACAAGAAGTGCGATAGATTTGTGCCCGGGCATAAAGACCCGGATGCCATTGCTAAAAATGCTTTTACGATTAACTAATTGGCCTAAATTTTATTTTTACGCTTTTTCCACATTTTTAATCATATTAAACGGTCTTCAGAAAGTGATTTCTGACAGAACAACAGAAATTATAGTCGTACCAAGGTGGCGAGTTCAACCTTGGTACCCCCTTTTTCAATCTCTTTAATTTCTGATATGTTAATTCTAGGACCTCTTTTAAACATCAAGATTTATTTTTTAGCAAATACAACATACAGTCACAACTGTCAGATTATTGTTGAAAATTAATTAGAATTTTTAGAAATGGTTTACAGGTTATTAATTGCATAATTGAAACAGGTTAGAATGAACTGACATTTGATTCATTCAATGGCGCCGAACCGCCATCTTGAATTATTGGTATAAATACGGGCACTTCGAAGCCATGAATTCAGTCTCCTCCAGAGACTCAACCGACTAATAGATGCTTCAGCGTCTAGGTCGTGATATTTGATTGAGGGTTGCGATAGCAATCACACCCTAATCGAATAAATGCTGCCATGTTGGGAATGGCTGAGTGTAATTAATTAATCAGTATAAAATAGATTTAAAAAGAGATCTCAGTTAAACTAATTGTGATTCGATATTAATTAAGTTTGTGCGGGTGATAAATAAAGATATTTTAATAATGATGATGTTTACACAACTTACCTTAGTTGCAGGGATATTATACAGCTGCTATTATTACGAAAAGACGCCAGCTTCAATCGACATGATGTTTGCTTGAAGAAATGGTTCACACATTGTACCAGACATTCAATAAATATATTTAAAGCACCAGTCCTAGAGGTATTACAATCCGCGACATCACTTTACAATAGTGAAGTTCAATAAGAAACTCTAAATAGCTGTAGAACCGCGATTCGAATATATCTAAAGATGAGAAAATCGCAAGATTTTTAAGGGTGTCTTTAGATTAAGACCCCCTCTTCCCAAATATAACATTACAGGGGACACCTCCTGTGTTCGAGATTATTTGACTACGTATTACCCATATGAAGACTTATCCATAGAAAGATTGACAAGGAAATGTATTACTTTGCTAGCTCCAGTAACAACAGATTACAAACTTATCAGAAATTATAGCAAAAACATAGAAATATTATCTTCATAAATAACAATCAAAAACCCTGATTTAATCAAGATTTCTACACCATTCTCTAATCAACCTGTTCTAATATTGCCTTTCTTTCCTGAGTAATCTGCTATATGTCCAGCACAAGCTCTTAAGATTATAAAAATGTAACATTATGTAGTCAAGATTATTTATTCATTAGTTATAAAAAACCTTTCAAAGTAATTTCAACCCAAACATTAATCCGCCGGATAAAAACCATAGGTACTAAAAGGTAGCGGTATTGATGTGTCCATATTTTCCGCTCGCAGCACCAGATATGCTGCAACTCCTAAAGCTTATAAAGCAGGAATCAACTTAAATATTATTTGCAAAACTGCGGGCTGGAGCTAAAACTCCAGCACATTTTGGAAATATTATTATACTTAGAAACATGATTTGTAATCAAGTAAATAATTCTATAGCTAGGCTGTAAATGATTAATGAATATCTAATAATAGAACAATTTTCATATATTTACTCGAGTTTATTTAAATTGAAATCTATGTATAATTTTATACATGACCAATGATTTTTGAATTTCCTTCTTTATTAATATGTAATATCAAAAAAAAAAAACGTAAAATTAATTTCGTAACAGCAATACGAAATACAATTTTGTAATATACTTTTATAATGTGAATAACTGTATTTTGTTTTCATAATAATTATATTATGTACTCTTTACATATATTATAACAACTAAACTTATTTAGTTTTATTATTTTCTATTTTTTCTTATCATCTGCAAGTTGGCTACTGGCGCAGGCAGATTAATGGCATTACTGCCTGCTAGTATTTTCGGAACTTACTCTAAAAGTCTACAATATAAAATTACATTATTTATTTCAGCTAATCCGAGGACAAGACACGAAGTATAATTGATGATTAAATGAGCTTACCTGTAAGTGAAATTCAATCATAATTATACGAAGTGTCTTGTCCGAAGGATTAGCTCCCTCCCACCCACAAGGGAAGACCCAACAATGTTCCGAAAATACATTAAATACCTAACTCTAAAATAAATGAGCTGAGACGTTGCAGAAACAAACATGTAAAGTTGGTATCATGACCCAATGATACCAACACACAAAAAAAAAGGGATTTATTATCTATTCTCAAAAAAGTGTTGTTTGGCGGTAGCTAACGAGCGTTACTACAATATAAAATTACATTATTTATTTCAGCTAATCCTTCGGACAAGACACTTCGTATAATTATGATTGAATTTCACTTACAGGTAAGCTCATTTAATCATCAATAGAATTTCATAAAGCACAAATATTTTTTAGATTTCCCCGATATATCGATATTTTTTTTTGGATATATTATCGAAAACGATATTTATTTAAAAATATCGATAAGATAATATATATCGATACTTTTCGGTACTTCTGCATCCCCACTATGAACAAAGTTCCTTGAAGCAGTTAGCAGCTGCTGCTAACTGCTTCAAGGAACTTTGCTAGGAACTGCTGCTGCTAACTGCTGGTTAGCCTAAAGAGAAAGTATAAGTAGGTAGGTACCTACCAGTAGCTAGGTAGGTACCTACCTCCTCTAGTGGTTAGCAGAGCCTGTGTTGCCAGCCCTCGAAAATACTTCACCCTAAACTTAAGTCAATAACCCCTAAAATCCCCCTAATAAAATAAAATTATTCAAATTTTTTTTAATAATTAAGTAAATTAATTAATAATGCTTAAGATAAAATAAATAAAGTACTTAAATTAATAAATTAAGATATTTGCTTTAATTTCGAAATGAATGATTTAAAAGTTTGATAGGAACCAACTCCCTTTTGGAGGTGTTTCCACATTACTTTGACATAGAGTTATTCAAGGGGCGGATCTACAAACTCCTAAAAAGCCGGCAACTAAGGCGGCGGTAATCAGTTAACATCAGGTTGCTCGTTTGCCCGCAATTAATATAAAATAAAAAAATATATACAGTGAAAATATTGGTCTTATAAAAAAAGTTTTAAACAAAACTTGTAAGAAAAGACATGGCCGGAATTTGCCCTGATTAGTCGAAAAAAAACTTACTTAAATTAACATAAATGGAGGTTAATTATTCATATGTGAAAATAGCTTTTAAAATAAACTAAAATATATCGTGGCAATTACATTTCTCCAGCGCAGGCGTGGAAAAAACACAAAAAATAAGAATGTTAACTGTTATTTGTTTTTCTAACTTTTCTAAGGTCATATCCAAGAAGGTTATATATATCTATGTAGACACTGGAGACTGCACCTGAAACATTGTAGTTAAGACAAATTAGTCATTCAGCTAGGATATTTTTTTTCTCTAGTTTTTCTATACCTCACACACTTTATTTAATAGTTGAGAACGAGACAAAGCATGTTCAAGGCTACATTTCTTTGCTTCAACATTTTCAGCTCAAAATCCATAGTTTCCGTGATTCTGGTCATATCAGTAAAGTGTTCTGACTTCTGTGGTAAGTTATTGTTTTTTTTTTCAAAATGGCGTTTTCGTTGTTGTGTAATGTGTGGTTGTTTCGTAACAATTAAAAATAATTAATTATTGATTTCTTGCGAGCTTCTGTTCCTCTAGTTGTGTTTTATACAGTTTTATAATTTAGTGCTATTTATATTTGAGACGTTGACTCTTTCTTGTTTCATTGAAACAAGACTCGTATGTTTTGTTTTAATATCTGACCTGACAGAAAACAAGGAAATGTTTTAAATGTGGCTCGCCGGTATAAAACAACATTAAGTTGATTCGATTTCCTAAACCTGCTATAAGGAATTTTGTGCGGTACGTAGGTATAACCTAACCTAACTTATGTAGATTTATACTAAAATTATTTCTCTATATTTTATCCATAAACAGATACAAGCCCACCTTTTCATATATTTTATAGTGATATCAACAGGTGTGCATAAGTCTATAGTTTTCTGCTGAACATACTGATGTGTTACTGTCAACCATTTTCCAGACAGAAAAAAATTATTGGTAGCCCACCCTTAGTGTTTACTATTTATTACCTATAGGGTAGTAAAAATACTTTCTTATATGTTATGGTGTGCTGTGGCGATCCTTGCAAGAGACCTATGTCCAGCAGTGGATGTCCATTGGTTGAAACGATATGTTATGGTATGTATTATTTGTAATAATTAGTCCTACCAAGTACCAATTAATCAACAAAACTATTTCTTTTCAGATGTGAACTATGTGATATTCAGATGTGAAGATGAATTTAAACAGACAAGTTTTGCTGATTGTACTAAACAGAAGTTACAAAGAACTGTTGTTCCATGCCCGCCAACCCACATTGGAGATGCGTGGTGGGTCTAAGCTCTAAATCCTCTCTCCTATGAGAGAGGAGGCCTGTGCCCAGCAGTGGGTCATTAAAAAGGCTGTAGTGGTGGTGGTGGTGGTGGCTGTTCCATGTGATGTAATTGAATATGAAAATATTAACAGCATTGTAAATAGCGTCTCATACATATTATGTTTAAAAAGATTTTGTATTTTGAAAAATAGATCATTTTCAGAAGAAGCATCAGCCACCACACTCAAAAAAAATCCTTACACATCTATACTAATCTATACTAATATAATAAAGGGGAAGAATTTGTTTGTTTGAACGCGCTAATCTCAGAAACTACTGGACCGATTTCAAAAATTCTTTCACCGTTGGATATGTATGTGATCCTTGAGTGCTATAGGCTATATTATATTATGTACCACGGGCGAAGCCGGGGCGGACCGCTAGTAATCTATACTAATAAATAAAATTGAAGTGTCTGTCTGTAATTTCGAAATAACTACCACATATTAAGCTCTTAAGGTTATTTGAACGATACTATAACCGAATCACACGTTTTTAAAATTTTTGTCTGTCTGTCTGTCTGTTTGAACGGGCTAATCTTCGGAACGGCTGAACCGATTTTGACGGGACTTTCACAGACAAGTAGAGGATTAACCAAGGAGTAACATAGGTTACTTTTTTAACCAACTTTCAAAAAAGGAGTTGTGTTGAAATCGGTAAGTACCTATGTTAAAAAACGCCCTGATAAGTATTTTCGCTGCGCGCGACCACCGCGACGGCCGACCGCTCGCGCTGCACGGAACTCCCCGCGCCGCGCCGCGCGCCCCTGCGCCCTGCGCCCGCCGTACGCGGT
The DNA here is from genome assembly GCA_920104075.1 of Melanargia galathea. Lineage (NCBI taxonomy): Eukaryota > Metazoa > Arthropoda > Insecta > Lepidoptera > Nymphalidae > Melanargia > Melanargia galathea. Next base: position 20,330,030 of record OV049873.1, on the reverse strand, counting down.
ACCGCGGTACGCCGCCGCGCGGCGGGGGGCGGGTGGACCAGAAATCTACTTATCCCTCAGGATTTGTGAGAAACCGAAATTCACGCGGGCGAAGCCGCGGGCAAAAGCTAGTAATATAATAAAGCGGAAGAGTTTGTTTGTTTGAACGCGCTAATCTCAGGAACTACTAGACCGATTTCAAAAATTCTTGCACCGTTGGATATGTACGTGATCCTGGAGTGCTATAGGCTATATATTATGTACCACGGGCGAAGCCGGGGCGGACCGCTAGTAAATAAATATGCATTGTTAGAACAAAAACCTGTTGTTTTATTTTGAATAAATAAATATGCATTGTTAGAACAAAAACCTGTTGTTTTATTTTGAATCCTAACTAAAACTTTATTTATAAGGCATTTTGACTCGAAAGAGAACTTGGTGTATTTTATTAACCAGTTCTCTCTCGAGTCAAAATGCCTTATCTAAAAATATTATTTAGTCCACGTTTGAATCTCCCGTCAAAGAGTTGTTGGAGGATCAATCTAGATGGCGCTGAACTGTTCTCAATTTTTTCGACATCCCTACGTCAAAATTAGGTACCTACTGAATAGATTAAAAATTAAAGACGTTCGGATATTATACACGCACTCGACCATAAGTGCTAATTAATACAAAATATATCGTTAGTATTTATTATACGTGTATCCGAACGCAAATGCAATATGACAGTAAAATAAAAACAAAAACAAATAAAAGTAAACATTCTTATTTTTTGTGTTTTTTTCCACGCCTGCGGTGGAGAAATGTAATTACCGCGATATGTTTTAGTTTATTTTAAAAGCAATTTTCACATATGAATAATTAACCTCCATTTATGTTTATTTAAGTAAGTTTTTTTTTCGATTAATCGAGCAAATTCCGGCCATGTCCGAGGACACAGCTCCATACAAATTCCGGCCATGTCCTTTAATTTTCTATAAAAATGTCTCATTATTTTTTATACTACCAATGTTTTTACCGTAATTCCAAAATTATAGGAAGTCAAAAACCCCTAAAGTTATAACGTCCCTAAAAATATTCCACTGCATTTGTTTACCCCCTAAAGAAGGGAAAACCCCTAAGTTGGCAACACTGCAGAGCGTGCGTTCTTGTCTCTGGTTGAATTAATAAATGACACCTTATTGTAGTGATGGGATGGAACCATTGATGGAACACGATGGTTTGCAGGCAGATTGTGAATGGACATTTGAATGAATACATTCATAAAATAGGTACTCTTTTACTGTATTAATATATATATAGCTGTTCGTTCTGATTCACTGACTCATTCATCGCCCCTCCTGTAAAATTTTGTATGAAAAATTTTTTTTTCACAAATGGTTTCGTATAGAGGACAAAAATTGAAGTAGAACAAAAATATGGAGAGAGCTGATGATTGAGGATTTCGGAGACTGGTGAAGAGCACGCTTAAGGTATTGAAGATAGGTGGGGGGTGCTCGAGCAAATGTCACTTGAAACGTCATTCAATTGGCAGTGAGCTGAAAAAAAAATCAAAATGGCGAAAAAAAGATGGCTGCCATACAAATTTCATCGGTCTCCATCTCGGAGGGTATAAAAGATGGAAGAGTGGTTTCTTCGCAAAAGATGATCAAGATCCAAAGGTCTACTTGATGAATAGAAAAAAAATTCAAAATGGCGGAATTTATTTTTCCATAGAAAATGTATGGCGAATATTGAAGAGACTACAAGACTACAAGTTGTGAACTATCCAAGGCTTTGATGCGGTTCTTTAGAAAACTCTCAAAGAAAAATATGGGAAGACATGATGATTGAGGGTTTGGAAGATGTTTGAGGAGCCCGGGCAGGATATTGTAGATAGGTGGGAGGTGCTCAAACAAAAATTACTCGAAACCTCATCCAATTGGCACTGCGCTGAAAAAAACCCAAAATGGCGGATTCAAGATGGCGGATATACAAATTTCGTCGGTGTCTATCTCACCAAGTATAGAAGATAGAAGAGTGGTTTTTTGGTTTTCATGCCGAGGAAAAATCTGGAAAGAGCTGATCATTGAAGATTTTTGAGACGGATGAGGAGCACGGTCAGAGTATTAAAGATAGGTGGGAGGTGCTCGAACAAAAATTACTTGAAACCTCATCTAATTGTCAGTGAGTTGAAAAAAAAGTCCAAAATGGCGGATTTAAGATTGCGGCCATACAAATTTCGTCGGTGTCTATTTCACTGAGTATAAAAGATGGAAGAGTAGTTATTTGGCAAAAGATGGTCAAGACGTGATTATTTGATGAACAGAAAAAAAAACAAGATGGCGGAATTTATTTTCCATGCAAAATATATGGCGAATATTGAAGAGAATATAAGTTGGGAACTATATGCAAGACTTATGATACAGTACCTTTTCAAATTTTTTTTTATGGAAGAACTCTCATTCTGACAAATGATTCGGAGAAAAAATATTATGGAGGGTGATAATGATCGAGGGTTAGGAATATGGGAGAGATAGGTGGAGGCTGCTCAAACAAAAAAACACCCGAAAACGAAACCTCGCGGTCCGCTTTAGCGGGCCGCGCACCCAAGCGCCATACTAGTTAATATATATATAGCTGCTCGTGCTGATTCATTGACTGACTCACTGATTGATCACCCCTCCTGTAAAATTTTGTATGAAAAATTTTTTTTTCACTAATGGTTTCGTATAGAGGACAAAAATTCATTCGGAACAAAAATATGGAGAGAGCTGATGATTGAGGATTTCAAAGACGAGCGATGGGCACGCTTAAGGTATTGAAGATAGGTGGGGGCTGCTCGAGCAAATGTCACTCGAAACGTCATCCAATTGGCTGTCAGTTGAAAAAAAATTCAAAATGGCGAAAAAAAGATGGCCGCCATACAAATTTCGTCGGTGTCCATCTCGGAGGGTATAAAAGATGGAAGAGTGGTTTTTTCGCAAAAGATGATCAGGATCTAAAGGTCTACCCGATGAATAGAAAAAAAATTCAAAATGGCGGAATTTATTTTTCCATAGCAAATGTATGGCGAATATTAAAGAGACTACGTATAAAAGATCGAAGAGTGGTTTCTTGACAAAAGATGATCAAGACCTTTAGATCTACTTGATGAGCAGAATGATTCGAAGAAAAAATATGGAGAGTAATAATGATCGAGGATTAGGAATATGGGAGAGATAGGTGGAGGCTGCTCAAACCAAAATACCCGAAAGCAAAACCTCGCGGTCCGCTTGCGGGCCGCGCACCCACGCGCCCTACTAGTACTTCACTAAACTCATTCTCACTCGTTCTTATCATTAACTTTATGGTTCACTTTTCATTAGACAATTATCCAAGTTAGGCTTTATCTCAGATCAATTATTTAGTTTACGTCGTCAAACTCCATAGTAGAAATAAACTGAGGATACCCAATCATTACAGTGGCCAAAATCATCATTATTCTTTTCAGCTGTTCGTTTTCATCGATAATTTCTTTTTAATAATTTGTATTTGTTTTGGCGTATAAAATATACCTAATGTTCAAAATCTTACACAGGAATAATTTGCATTATGTCTGCAAGTGGGGGGGGGCGATGTTCAAATGAAACCAGGTCACAATGTACTTAATCGGTATATTTATGTGCAGGTGATATAGTGGTGGTGTCAGGCGTAGAGGCGGATGGTGTGATCGGCGGCGGCGGCGAGCAGCCAGGGCTGCGTGGGGTGCCAGCGCAGGCCCAGCACGCACAGCTCGCCGCGCCGCTCGGGGCCCGCTAGCTGCTTCAGCGGCACCAGCAGCGGGTTCTGCAGCAGGTCGCTGCAACATGGCACTAAACCTCACAATGTGCCGAGGATTTCATTACCGAGGGAAATGTTTATATTTTTATATCTTTGACATTGTAACTGAGCTTTATACAATTTTACGATGCCTCGTCCAAGTCACATGACGTGTATATTCCCGTCTAGAACCATCGACTTCAACTTTTGTTACGGTTCGGTACGGTGCACATACTACACATGCTCGTTGATTTTTTTTTGACGATCAGTACGAGATCAGAGTTGCAATTAACTACGATCGAGCGAATATTCATTATTTTCAAAATATGAACTAAACAGCAATAATTCGTAAAAAGTTAAATACATTTAGCGATAGGAGCACCGTTCGTACTCACTTGTAGACCATGCCGTGCGACACCACGAGGTAGGGGTCGTCGCCCGCGGACGCGAACAGCGGGTAGCGGCGGTGGAAGGCGACGGCGCGCGCCGCGCGGCCGTGCAGCCGCAGCGTCTGGTAGGGCCGCGACGACAGCTCCAGGTCGAACCTGCCCGGGGAACGGACAATCGCATTGCTCAAACACGGGACCACAGTATGACAGTCAGCCGCTCGGATGTTTCGATGAGAAGCGATAAATCTATTATATATTCGTTTCGTAACAATAACAGCCAAAAGATTAGCTGAGTAACTTTCAGACTTTGACTGTCGACTTGAGTCGGAAATGAAACTCGACACGTTCGTAGACTCGAGAAAAAAGGCTGGAATCGCGATCTCGGAACGAACAAGACGATAGAGTAGGTCGCGGAGGGTCGCGCTCACCAGACGAGCTTGCGGTCGTAGGAGGAGACGAGCAGGTTGTCGCCGGCGGGGTGCACGGCCAGCGCGCTGATCCACTGCGCGCCGGTCTGCAGCTTGCGCACCAGCTCCTGCTTCACCAGGTCGTACACGCGCACGGCGCGCTGCGTGGCCACCAGCAGGTGCGGGCGGTGCGGGTGGAACACCGCGCACTGCACCAGCCCCTTGGCGCGGCGGAACGGCAGCTGGCTGCGGCGCCGCGACAGCTGGTGCACCACCACGCCGCGCGACGCCGCGTCCGACAGCGTGGCGCACACTCACACTCACACTCACACTCACCAGACGAGCTTGCGGTCGTAGGAGGAGACGAGCAGGTTGTCGCCGGCGGGGTGCACGGCCAGCGCGCTGATCCACTGCGCGCCGGTCTGCAGCTTGCGCACCAGCTCCTGCTTCACCAGGTCGTACACGCGCACGGCGCGCTGCGTGGCCACCAGCAGGTGCGGGCGGTGCGGGTGGAACACCGCGCACTGCACCAGCCCCTTGGCGCGGCGGAACGGCAGCTGGCTGCGGCGCCGCGACAGCTGGTGCACCACCACGCCGCGCGACGCCGCGTCCGACAGCGTGGCGCACACTCACACTCACACTCACACTCACCAGACGAGCTTGCGGTCGTAGGAGGAGACGAGCAGGTTGTCGCCGGCGGGGTGCACGGCCAGCGCGCTGATCCACTGCGCGCCGGTCTGCAGCTTGCGCACCAGCTCCTGCTTCACCAGGTCGTACACGCGCACGGCGCGCTGCGTGGCCACCAGCAGGTGCGGGCGGTGCGGGTGGAACACCGCGCACTGCACCAGCCCCTTGGCGCGGCGGAACGGCAGCTGGCTGCGGCGCCGCGACAGCTGGTGCACCACCACGCCGCGCGACGCCGCGTCCGACAGCGTGGCGCACACTCACACTCACACTCACACTCACCAGACGAGCTTGCGGTCGTAGGAGGAGACGAGCAGGTTGTCGCCGGCGGGGTGCACGGCCAGCGCGCTGATCCACTGCGCGCCGGTCTGCAGCTTGCGCACCAGCTCCTGCTTCACCAGGTCGTACACGCGCACGGCGCGCTGCGTGGCCACCAGCAGGTGCGGGCGGTGCGGGTGGAACACCGCGCACTGCACCAGCCCCTTGGCGCGGCGGAACGGCAGCTGGCTGCGGCGCCGCGACAGCTGGTGCACCACCACGCCGCGCGACGCCGCGTCCGACAGCGTGGCGCACACTCACACTCACACTCACACTCACCAGACGAGCTTGCGGTCGTAGGAGGAGACGAGCAGGTTGTCGCCGGCGGGGTGCACGGCCAGCGCGCTGATCCACTGCGCGCCGGTCTGCAGCTTGCGCACCAGCTCCTGCTTCACCAGGTCGTACACGCGCACGGCGCGCTGCGTGGCCACCAGCAGGTGCGGGCGGTGCGGGTGGAACACCGCGCACTGCACCAGCCCCTTGGCGCGGCGGAACGGCAGCTGGCTGCGGCGCCGCGACAGCTGGTGCACCACCACGCCGCGCGACGCCGCGTCCGACAGCGTGGCGCACACTCACACTCACACTCACACTCACCAGACGAGCTTGCGGTCGTAGGAGGAGACGAGCAGGTTGTCGCCGGCGGGGTGCACGGCCAGCGCGCTGATCCACTGCGCGCCGGTCTGCAGCTTGCGCACCAGCTCCTGCTTCACCAGGTCGTACACGCGCACGGCGCGCTGCGTGGCCACCAGCAGGTGCGGGCGGTGCGGGTGGAACACCGCGCACTGCACCAGCCCCTTGGCGCGGCGGAACGGCAGCTGGCTGCGGCGCCGCGACAGCTGGTGCACCACCACGCCGCGCGACGCCGCGTCCGACAGCGTGGCGCACACTCACACTCACACTCACACTCACACTCACCAGACGAGCTTGCGGTCGTAGGAGGAGACGAGCAGGTTGTCGCCGGCGGGGTGCACGGCCAGCGCGCTGATCCACTGCGCGCCGGTCTGCAGCTTGCGCACCAGCTCCTGCTTCACCAGGTCGTACACGCGCACGGCGCGCTGCGTGGCCACCAGCAGGTGCGGGCGGTGCGGGTGGAACACCGCGCACTGCACCAGCCCCTTGGCGCGGCGGAACGGCAGCTGGCTGCGGCGCCGCGACAGCTGGTGCACCACCACGCCGCGCGACGCCGCGTCCGACAGCGTGGCGCACACTCACACTCACACTCACACTCACACTCACCAGACGAGCTTGCGGTCGTAGGAGGAGACGAGCAGGTTGTCGCCGGCGGGGTGCACGGCCAGCGCGCTGATCCACTGCGCGCCGGTCTGCAGCTTGCGCACCAGCTCCTGCTTCACCAGGTCGTACACGCGCACGGCGCGCTGCGTGGCCACCAGCAGGTGCGGGCGGTGCGGGTGGAACACCGCGCACTGCACCAGCCCCTTGGCGCGGCGGAACGGCAGCTGGCTGCGGCGCCGCGACAGCTGGTGCACCACCACGCCGCGCGACGCCGCGTCCGACAGCGTGGCGCACACTCACACTCACACTCACACTCACCAGACGAGCTTGCGGTCGTAGGAGGAGACGAGCAGGTTGTCGCCGGCGGGGTGCACGGCCAGCGCGCTGATCCACTGCGCGCCGGTCTGCAGCTTGCGCACCAGCTCCTGCTTCACCAGGTCGTACACGCGCACGGCGCGCTGCGTGGCCACCAGCAGGTGCGGGCGGTGCGGGTGGAACACCGCGCACTGCACCAGCCCCTTGGCGCGGCGGAACGGCAGCTGGCTGCGGCGCCGCGACAGCTGGTGCACCACCACGCCGCGCGACGCCGCGTCCGACAGCGTGGCGCACACTCACACTCACACTCACACTCACCAGACGAGCTTGCGGTCGTAGGAGGAGACGAGCAGGTTGTCGCCGGCGGGGTGCACGGCCAGCGCGCTGATCCACTGCGCGCCGGTCTGCAGCTTGCGCACCAGCTCCTGCTTCACCAGGTCGTACACGCGCACGGCGCGCTGCGTGGCCACCAGCAGGTGCGGGCGGTGCGGGTGGAACACCGCGCACTGCACCAGCCCCTTGGCGCGGCGGAACGGCAGCTGGCTGCGGCGCCGCGACAGCTGGTGCACCACCACGCCGCGCGACGCCGCGTCCGACAGCGTGGCGCACACTCACACTCACACTCACACTCACCAGACGAGCTTGCGGTCGTAGGAGGAGACGAGCAGGTTGTCGCCGGCGGGGTGCACGGCCAGCGCGCTGATCCACTGCGCGCCGGTCTGCAGCTTGCGCACCAGCTCCTGCTTCACCAGGTCGTACACGCGCACGGCGCGCTGCGTGGCCACCAGCAGGTGCGGGCGGTGCGGGTGGAACACCGCGCACTGCACCAGCCCCTTGGCGCGGCGGAACGGCAGCTGGCTGCGGCGCCGCGACAGCTGGTGCACCACCACGCCGCGCGACGCCGCGTCCGACAGCGTGGCGCACACTCACACTCACACTCACACTCACCAGACGAGCTTGCGGTCGTAGGAGGAGACGAGCAGGTTGTCGCCGGCGGGGTGCACGGCCAGCGCGCTGATCCACTGCGCGCCGGTCTGCAGCTTGCGCACCAGCTCCTGCTTCACCAGGTCGTACACGCGCACGGCGCGCTGCGTGGCCACCAGCAGGTGCGGGCGGTGCGGGTGGAACACCGCGCACTGCACCAGCCCCTTGGCGCGGCGGAACGGCAGCTGGCTGCGGCGCCGCGACAGCTGGTGCACCACCACGCCGCGCGACGCCGCGTCCGACAGCGTGGCGCACACTCACACTCACACTCACACTCACCAGACGAGCTTGCGGTCGTAGGAGGAGACGAGCAGGTTGTCGCCGGCGGGGTGCACGGCCAGCGCGCTGATCCACTGCGCGCCGGTCTGCAGCTTGCGCACCAGCTCCTGCTTCACCAGGTCGTACACGCGCACGGCGCGCTGCGTGGCCACCAGCAGGTGCGGGCGGTGCGGGTGGAACACCGCGCACTGCACCAGCCCCTTGGCGCGGCGGAACGGCAGCTGGCTGCGGCGCCGCGACAGCTGGTGCACCACCACGCCGCGCGACGCCGCGTCCGACAGCGTGGCGCACACTCACACTCACACTCACACTCACCAGACGAGCTTGCGGTCGTAGGAGGAGACGAGCAGGTTGTCGCCGGCGGGGTGCACGGCCAGCGCGCTGATCCACTGCGCGCCGGTCTGCAGCTTGCGCACCAGCTCCTGCTTCACCAGGTCGTACACGCGCACGGCGCGCTGCGTGGCCACCAGCAGGTGCGGGCGGTGCGGGTGGAACACCGCGCACTGCACCAGCCCCTTGGCGCGGCGGAACGGCAGCTGGCTGCGGCGCCGCGACAGCTGGTGCACCACCACGCCGCGCGACGCCGCGTCCGACAGCGTGGCGCACACTCACACTCACACTCACCAGACGAGCTTGCGGTCGTAGGAGGAGACGAGCAGGTTGTCGCCGGCGGGGTGCACGGCCAGCGCGCTGATCCACTGCGCGCCGGTCTGCAGCTTGCGCACCAGCTCCTGCTTCACCAGGTCGTACACGCGCACGGCGCGCTGCGTGGCCACCAGCAGGTGCGGGCGGTGCGGGTGGAACACCGCGCACTGCACCAGCCCCTTGGCGCGGCGGAACGGCAGCTGGCTGCGGCGCCGCGACAGCTGGTGCACCACCACGCCGCGCGACGCCGCGTCCGACAGCGTGGCGCACACTCACACTCACACTCACACTCACCAGACGAGCTTGCGGTCGTAGGAGGAGACGAGCAGGTTGTCGCCGGCGGGGTGCACGGCCAGCGCGCTGATCCACTGCGCGCCGGTCTGCAGCTTGCGCACCAGCTCCTGCTTCACCAGGTCGTACACGCGCACGGCGCGCTGCGTGGCCACCAGCAGGTGCGGGCGGTGCGGGTGGAACACCGCGCACTGCACCAGCCCCTTGGCGCGGCGGAACGGCAGCTGGCTGCGGCGCCGCGACAGCTGGTGCACCACCACGCCGCGCGACGCCGCGTCCGACAGCGTGGCGCACACTCACACTCACACTCACACTCACCAGACGAGCTTGCGGTCGTAGGAGGAGACGAGCAGGTTGTCGCCGGCGGGGTGCACGGCCAGCGCGCTGATCCACTGCGCGCCGGTCTGCAGCTTGCGCACCAGCTCCTGCTTCACCAGGTCGTACACGCGCACGGCGCGCTGCGTGGCCACCAGCAGGTGCGGGCGGTGCGGGTGGAACACCGCGCACTGCACCAGCCCCTTGGCGCGGCGGAACGGCAGCTGGCTGCGGCGCCGCGACAGCTGGTGCACCACCACGCCGCGCGACGCCGCGTCCGACAGCGTGGCGCACACTCACACTCACACTCACACTCACCAGACGAGCTTGCGGTCGTAGGAGGAGACGAGCAGGTTGTCGCCGGCGGGGTGCACGGCCAGCGCGCTGATCCACTGCGCGCCGGTCTGCAGCTTGCGCACCAGCTCCTGCTTCACCAGGTCGTACACGCGCACGGCGCGCTGCGTGGCCACCAGCAGGTGCGGGCGGTGCGGGTGGAACACCGCGCACTGCACCAGCCCCTTGGCGCGGCGGAACGGCAGCTGGCTGCGGCGCCGCGACAGCTGGTGCACCACCACGCCGCGCGACGCCGCGTCCGACAGCGTGGCGCACACTCACACTCACACTCACACTCACCAGACGAGCTTGCGGTCGTAGGAGGAGACGAGCAGGTTGTCGCCGGCGGGGTGCACGGCCAGCGCGCTGATCCACTGCGCGCCGGTCTGCAGCTTGCGCACCAGCTCCTGCTTCACCAGGTCGTACACGCGCACGGCGCGCTGCGTGGCCACCAGCAGGTGCGGGCGGTGCGGGTGGAACACCGCGCACTGCACCAGCCCCTTGGCGCGGCGGAACGGCAGCTGGCTGCGGCGCCGCGACAGCTGGTGCACCACCACGCCGCGCGACGCCGCGTCCGACAGCGTGGCGCACACTCACACTCACACTCACACTCACCAGACGAGCTTGCGGTCGTAGGAGGAGACGAGCAGGTTGTCGCCGGCGGGGTGCACGGCCAGCGCGCTGATCCACTGCGCGCCGGTCTGCAGCTTGCGCACCAGCTCCTGCTTCACCAGGTCGTACACGCGCACGGCGCGCTGCGTGGCCACCAGCAGGTGCGGGCGGTGCGGGTGGAACACCGCGCACTGCACCAGCCCCTTGGCGCGGCGGAACGGCAGCTGGCTGCGGCGCCGCGACAGCTGGTGCACCACCACGCCGCGCGACGCCGCGTCCGACAGCGTGGCGCACACTCACACTCACACTCACACTCACACTCACCAGACGAGCTTGCGGTCGTAGGAGGAGACGAGCAGGTTGTCGCCGGCGGGGTGCACGGCCAGCGCGCTGATCCACTGCGCGCCGGTCTGCAGCTTGCGCACCAGCTCCTGCTTCACCAGGTCGTACACGCGCACGGCGCGCTGCGTGGCCACCAGCAGGTGCGGGCGGTGCGGGTGGAACACCGCGCACTGCACCAGCCCCTTGGCGCGGCGGAACGGCAGCTGGCTGCGGCGCCGCGACAGCTGGTGCACCACCACGCCGCGCGACGCCGCGTCCGACAGCGTGGCGCACACTCACACTCACACTCACACTCACCAGACGAGCTTGCGGTCGTAGGAGGAGACGAGCAGGTTGTCGCCGGCGGGGTGCACGGCCAGCGCGCTGATCCACTGCGCGCCGGTCTGCAGCTTGCGCACCAGCTCCTGCTTCACCAGGTCGTACACGCGCACGGCGCGCTGCGTGGCCACCAGCAGGTGCGGGCGGTGCGGGTGGAACACCGCGCACTGCACCAGCCCCTTGGCGCGGCGGAACGGCAGCTGGCTGCGGCGCCGCGACAGCTGGTGCACCACCACGCCGCGCGACGCCGCGTCCGACAGCGTGGCGCACACTCACACTCACACTCACACTCACCAGACGAGCTTGCGGTCGTAGGAGGAGACGAGCAGGTTGTCGCCGGCGGGGTGCACGGCCAGCGCGCTGATCCACTGCGCGCCGGTCTGCAGCTTGCGCACCAGCTCCTGCTTCACCAGGTCGTACACGCGCACGGCGCGCTGCGTGGCCACCAGCAGGTGCGGGCGGTGCGGGTGGAACACCGCGCACTGCACCAGCCCCTTGGCGCGGCGGAACGGCAGCTGGCTGCGGCGCCGCGACAGCTGGTGCACCACCACGCCGCGCGACGCCGCGTCCGACAGCGTGGCGCACACTCACACTCACACTCACACTCACACTCACCAGACGAGCTTGCGGTCGTAGGAGGAGACGAGCAGGTTGTCGCCGGCGGGGTGCACGGCCAGCGCGCTGATCCACTGCGCGCCGGTCTGCAGCTTGCGCACCAGCTCCTGCTTCACCAGGTCGTACACGCGCACGGCGCGCTGCGTGGCCACCAGCAGGTGCGGGCGGTGCGGGTGGAACACCGCGCACTGCACCAGCCCCTTGGCGCGGCGGAACGGCAGCTGGCTGCGGCGCCGCGACAGCTGGTGCACCACCACGCCGCGCGACGCCGCGTCCGACAGCGTGGCGCACACTCACACTCACACTCACACTCACACTCACCAGACGAGCTTGCGGTCGTAGGAGGAGACGAGCAGGTTGTCGCCGGCGGGGTGCACGGCCAGCGCGCTGATCCACTGCGCGCCGGTCTGCAGCTTGCGCACCAGCTCCTGCTTCACCAGGTCGTACACGCGCACGGCGCGCTGCGTGGCCACCAGCAGGTGCGGGCGGTGCGGGTGGAACACCGCGCACTGCACCAGCCCCTTGGCGCGGCGGAACGGCAGCTGGCTGCGGCGCCGCGACAGCTGGTGCACCACCACGCCGCGCGACGCCGCGTCCGACAGCGTGGCGCACACTCACACTCACACTCACACTCACCAGACGAGCTTGCGGTCGTAGGAGGAGACGAGCAGGTTGTCGCCGGCGGGGTGCACGGCCAGCGCGCTGATCCACTGCGCGCCGGTCTGCAGCTTGCGCACCAGCTCCTGCTTCACCAGGTCGTACACGCGCACGGCGCGCTGCGTGGCCACCAGCAGGTGCGGGCGGTGCGGGTGGAACACCGCGCACTGCACCAGCCCCTTGGCGCGGCGGAACGGCAGCTGGCTGCGGCGCCGCGACAGCTGGTGCACCACCACGCCGCGCGACGCCGCGTCCGACAGCGTGGCGCACACTCACACTCACACTCACACTCACCAGACGAGCTTGCGGTCGTAGGAGGAGACGAGCAGGTTGTCGCCGGCGGGGTGCACGGCCAGCGCGCTGATCCACTGCGCGCCGGTCTGCAGCTTGCGCACCAGCTCCTGCTTCACCAGGTCGTACACGCGCACGGCGCGCTGCGTGGCCACCAGCAGGTGCGGGCGGTGCGGGTGGAACACCGCGCACTGCACCAGCCCCTTGGCGCGGCGGAACGGCAGCTGGCTGCGGCGCCGCGACAGCTGGTGCACCACCACGCCGCGCGACGCCGCGTCCGACAGCGTGGCGCACACTCACACTCACACTCACACTCACCAGACGAGCTTGCGGTCGTAGGAGGAGACGAGCAGGTTGTCGCCGGCGGGGTGCACGGCCAGCGCGCTGATCCACTGCGCGCCGGTCTGCAGCTTGCGCACCAGCTCCTGCTTCACCAGGTCGTACACGCGCACGGCGCGCTGCGTGGCCACCAGCAGGTGCGGGCGGTGCGGGTGGAACACCGCGCACTGCACCAGCCCCTTGGCGCGGCGGAACGGCAGCTGGCTGCGGCGCCTCGACAGCTGGTGCACCACCACGCCGCGCGACGCCGCGTCCGACAGCGTGGCGCCACTCACACTCACACTCACACTCACACTCACCAGACGAGCTTGCGGTCGTAGGAGGAGACGAGCAGGTTGTCGCCGGCGGGGTGCACGGCCAGCGCGCTGATCCACTGCGCGCCGGTCTGCAGCTTGCGCACCAGCTCCTGCTTCACCAGGTCGTACACGCGCACGGCGCGCTGCGTGGCCACCAGCAGGTGCGGGCGGTGCGGGTGGAACACCGCGCACTGCACCAGCCCCTTGGCGCGGCGGAACGGCAGCTGGCTGCGGCGCCGCGACAGCTGGTGCACCACCACGCCGCGCGACGCCGCGTCCGACAGCGTGGCGCACACTCACACTCACACTCACACTCACCAGACGAGCTTGCGGTCGTAGGAGGAGACGAGCAGGTTGTCGCCGGCGGGGTGCACGGCCAGCGCGCTGATCCACTGCGCGCCGGTCTGCAGCTTGCGCACCAGCTCCTGCTTCACCAGGTCGTACACGCGCACGGCGCGCTGCGTGGCCACCAGCAGGTGCGGGCGGTGCGGGTGGAACACCGCGCACTGCACCAGCCCCTTGGCGCGGCGGAACGGCAGCTGGCTGCGGCGCCGCGACAGCTGGTGCACCACCACGCCGCGCGACGCCGCGTCCGACAGCGTGGCGCACACTCACACTCACACTCACACTCACCAGACGAGCTTGCGGTCGTAGGAGGAGACGAGCAGGTTGTCGCCGGCGGGGTGCACGGCCAGCGCGCTGATCCACTGCGCGCCGGTCTGCAGCTTGCGCACCAGCTCCTGCTTCACCAGGTCGTACACGCGCACGGCGCGCTGCGTGGCCACCAGCAGGTGCGGGCGGTGCGGGTGGAACACCGCGCACTGCACCAGCCCCTTGGCGCGGCGGAACGGCAGCTGGCTGCGGCGCCGCGACAGCTGGTGCACCACCACGCCGCGCGACGCCGCGTCCGACAGCGTGGCGCACACTCACACTCACACTCACACTCACCAGACGAGCTTGCGGTCGTAGGAGGAGACGAGCAGGTTGTCGCCGGCGGGGTGCACGGCCAGCGCGCTGATCCACTGCGCGCCGGTCTGCAGCTTGCGCACCAGCTCCTGCTTCACCAGGTCGTACACGCGCACGGCGCGCTGCGTGGCCACCAGCAGGTGCGGGCGGTGCGGGTGGAACACCGCGCACTGCACCAGCCCCTTGGCGCGGCGGAACGGCAGCTGGCTGCGGCGCCGCGACAGCTGGTGCACCACCACGCCGCGCGACGCCGCGTCCGACAGCGTGGCGCACACTCACACTCACACTCACACTCACCAGACGAGCTTGCGGTCGTAGGAGGAGACGAGCAGGTTGTCGCCGGCGGGGTGCACGGCCAGCGCGCTGATCCACTGCGCGCCGGTCTGCAGCTTGCGCACCAGCTCCTGCTTCACCAGGTCGTACACGCGCACGGCGCGCTGCGTGGCCACCAGCAGGTGCGGGCGGTGCGGGTGGAACACCGCGCACTGCACCAGCCCCTTGGCGCGGCGGAACGGCAGCTGGCTGCGGCGCCGCGACAGCTGGTGCACCACCACGCCGCGCGACGCCGCGTCCGACAGCGTGGCGCACACTCACACTCACACTCACACTCACCAGACGAGCTTGCGGTCGTAGGAGGAGACGAGCAGGTTGTCGCCGGCGGGGTGCACGGCCAGCGCGCTGATCCACTGCGCGCCGGTCTGCAGCTTGCGCACCAGCTCCTGCTTCACCAGGTCGTACACGCGCACGGCGCGCTGCGTGGCCACCAGCAGGTGCGGGCGGTGCGGGTGGAACACCGCGCACTGCACCAGCCCCTTGGCGCGGCGGAACGGCAGCTGGCTGCGGCGCCGCGACAGCTGGTGCACCACCACGCCGCGCGACGCCGCGTCCGACAGCGTGGCGCACACTCACACTCACACTCACACTCACCAGACGAGCTTGCGGTCGTAGGAGGAGACGAGCAGGTTGTCGCCGGCGGGGTGCACGGCCAGCGCGCTGATCCACTGCGCGCCGGTCTGCAGCTTGCGCACCAGCTCCTGCTTCACCAGGTCGTACACGCGCACGGCGCGCTGCGTGGCCACCAGCAGGTGCGGGCGGTGCGGGTGGAACACCGCGCACTGCACCAGCCCCTTGGCGCGGCGGAACGGCAGCTGGCTGCGGCGCCGCGACAGCTGGTGCACCACCACGCCGCGCGACGCCGCGTCCGACAGCGTGGCGCACACTCACACTCACACTCACACTCACCAGACGAGCTTGCGGTCGTAGGAGGAGACGAGCAGGTTGTCGCCGGCGGGGTGCACGGCCAGCGCGCTGATCCACTGCGCGCCGGTCTGCAGCTTGCGCACCAGCTCCTGCTTCACCAGGTCGTACACGCGCACGGCGCGCTGCGTGGCCACCAGCAGGTGCGGGCGGTGCGGGTGGAACACCGCGCACTGCACCAGCCCCTTGGCGCGGCGGAACGGCAGCTGGCTGCGGCGCCGCGACAGCTGGTGCACCACCACGCCGCGCGACGCCGCGTCCGACAGCGTGGCGCACACTCACACTCACACTCACACTCACCAGACGAGCTTGCGGTCGTAGGAGGAGACGAGCAGGTTGTCGCCGGCGGGGTGCACGGCCAGCGCGCTGATCCACTGCGCGCCGGTCTGCAGCTTGCGCACCAGCTCCTGCTTCACCAGGTCGTACACGCGCACGGCGCGCTGCGTGGCCACCAGCAGGTGCGGGCGGTGCGGGTGGAACACCGCGCACTGCACCAGCCCCTTGGCGCGGCGGAACGGCAGCTGGCTGCGGCGCCGCGACAGCTGGTGCACCACCACGCCGCGCGACGCCGCGTCCGACAGCGTGGCGCACACTCACACTCACACTCACACTCACCAGACGAGCTTGCGGTCGTAGGAGGAGACGAGCAGGTTGTCGCCGGCGGGGTGCACGGCCAGCGCGCTGATCCACTGCGCGCCGGTCTGCAGCTTGCGCACCAGCTCCTGCTTCACCAGGTCGTACACGCGCACGGCGCGCTGCGTGGCCACCAGCAGGTGCGGGCGGTGCGGGTGGAACACCGCGCACTGCACCAGCCCCTTGGCGCGGCGGAACGGCAGCTGGCTGCGGCGCCGCGACAGCTGGTGCACCACCACGCCGCGCGACGCCGCGTCCGACAGCGTGGCGCACACTCACACTCACACTCACACTCACCAGACGAGCTTGCGGTCGTAGGAGGAGACGAGCAGGTTGTCGCCGGCGGGGTGCACGGCCAGCGCGCTGATCCACTGCGCGCCGGTCTGCAGCTTGCGCACCAGCTCCTGCTTCACCAGGTCGTACACGCGCACGGCGCGCTGCGTGGCCACCAGCAGGTGCGGGCGGTGCGGGTGGAACACCGCGCACTGCACCAGCCCCTTGGCGCGGCGGAACGGCAGCTGGCTGCGGCGCCGCGACAGCTGGTGCACCACCACGCCGCGCGACGCCGCGTCCGACAGCGTGGCGCACACTCACACTCACACTCACACTCACCAGACGAGCTTGCGGTCGTAGGAGGAGACGAGCAGGTTGTCGCCGGCGGGGTGCACGGCCAGCGCGCTGATCCACTGCGCGCCGGTCTGCAGCTTGCGCACCAGCTCCTGCTTCACCAGGTCGTACACGCGCACGGCGCGCTGCGTGGCCACCAGCAGGTGCGGGCGGTGCGGGTGGAACACCGCGCACTGCACCAGCCCCTTGGCGCGGCGGAACGGCAGCTGGCTGCGGCGCCGCGACAGCTGGTGCACCACCACGCCGCGCGACGCCGCGTCCGACAGCGTGGCGCACACTCACACTCACACTCACACTCACCAGACGAGCTTGCGGTCGTAGGAGGAGACGAGCAGGTTGTCGCCGGCGGGGTGCACGGCCAGCGCGCTGATCCACTGCGCGCCGGTCTGCAGCTTGCGCACCAGCTCCTGCTTCACCAGGTCGTACACGCGCACGGCGCGCTGCGTGGCCACCAGCAGGTGCGGGCGGTGCGGGTGGAACACCGCGCACTGCACCAGCCCCTTGGCGCGGCGGAACGGCAGCTGGCTGCGGCGCCGCGACAGCTGGTGCACCACCACGCCGCGCGACGCCGCGTCCGACAGCGTGGCGCACACTCACACTCACACTCACACTCACACTCACCAGACGAGCTTGCGGTCGTAGGAGGAGACGAGCAGGTTGTCGCCGGCGGGGTGCACGGCCAGCGCGCTGATCCACTGCGCGCCGGTCTGCAGCTTGCGCACCAGCTCCTGCTTCACCAGGTCGTACACGCGCACGGCGCGCTGCGTGGCCACCAGCAGGTGCGGGCGGTGCGGGTGGAACACCGCGCACTGCACCAGCCCCTTGGCGCGGCGGAACGGCAGCTGGCTGCGGCGCCGCGACAGCTGGTGCACCACCACGCCGCGCGACGCCGCGTCCGACAGCGTGGCGCACACTCACACTCACACTCACACTCACACTCACCAGACGAGCTTGCGGTCGTAGGAGGAGACGAGCAGGTTGTCGCCGGCGGGGTGCACGGCCAGCGCGCTGATCCACTGCGCGCCGGTCTGCAGCTTGCGCACCAGCTCCTGCTTCACCAGGTCGTACACGCGCACGGCGCGCTGCGTGGCCACCAGCAGGTGCGGGCGGTGCGGGTGGAACACCGCGCACTGCACCAGCCCCTTGGCGCGGCGGAACGGCAGCTGGCTGCGGCGCCGCGACAGCTGGTGCACCACCACGCCGCGCGACGCCGCGTCCGACAGCGTGGCGCACACTCACACTCACACTCACACTCACCAGACGAGCTTGCGGTCGTAGGAGGAGACGAGCAGGTTGTCGCCGGCGGGGTGCACGGCCAGCGCGCTGATCCACTGCGCGCCGGTCTGCAGCTTGCGCACCAGCTCCTGCTTCACCAGGTCGTACACGCGCACGGCGCGCTGCGTGGCCACCAGCAGGTGCGGGCGGTGCGGGTGGAACACCGCGCACTGCACCAGCCCCTTGGCGCGGCGGAACGGCAGCTGGCTGCGGCGCCGCGACAGCTGGTGCACCACCACGCCGCGCGACGCCGCGTCCGACAGCGTGGCGCACACTCACACTCACACTCACACTCACCAGACGAGCTTGCGGTCGTAGGAGGAGACGAGCAGGTTGTCGCCGGCGGGGTGCACGGCCAGCGCGCTGATCCACTGCGCGCCGGTCTGCAGCTTGCGCACCAGCTCCTGCTTCACCAGGTCGTACACGCGCACGGCGCGCTGCGTGGCCACCAGCAGGTGCGGGCGGTGCGGGTGGAACACCGCGCACTGCACCAGCCCCTTGGCGCGGCGGAACGGCAGCTGGCTGCGGCGCCGCGACAGCTGGTGCACCACCACGCCGCGCGACGCCGCGTCCGACAGCGTGGCGCACACTCACACTCACACTCACACTCACCAGACGAGCTTGCGGTCGTAGGAGGAGACGAGCAGGTTGTCGCCGGCGGGGTGCACGGCCAGCGCGCTGATCCACTGCGCGCCGGTCTGCAGCTTGCGCACCAGCTCCTGCTTCACCAGGTCGTACACGCGCACGGCGCGCTGCGTGGCCACCAGCAGGTGCGGGCGGTGCGGGTGGAACACCGCGCACTGCACCAGCCCCTTGGCGCGGCGGAACGGCAGCTGGCTGCGGCGCCGCGACAGCTGGTGCACCACCACGCCGCGCGACGCCGCGTCCGACAGCGTGGCGCACACTCACACTCACACTCACCAGACGAGCTTGCGGTCGTAGGAGGAGACGAGCAGGTTGTCGCCGGCGGGGTGCACGGCCAGCGCGCTGATCCACTGCGCGCCGGTCTGCAGCTTGCGCACCAGCTCCTGCTTCACCAGGTCGTACACGCGCACGGCGCGCTGCGTGGCCACCAGCAGGTGCGGGCGGTGCGGGTGGAACACCGCGCACTGCACCAGCCCCTTGGCGCGGCGGAACGGCAGCTGGCTGCGGCGCCGCGACAGCTGGTGCACCACCACGCCGCGCGACGCCGCGTCCGACAGCGTGGCGCACACTCACACTCACACTCACACTCACCAGACGAGCTTGCGGTCGTAGGAGGAGACGAGCAGGTTGTCGCCGGCGGGGTGCACGGCCAGCGCGCTGATCCACTGCGCGCCGGTCTGCAGCTTGCGCACCAGCTCCTGCTTCACCAGGTCGTACACGCGCACGGCGCGCTGCGTGGCCACCAGCAGGTGCGGGCGGTGCGGGTGGAACACCGCGCACTGCACCAGCCCCTTGGCGCGGCGGAACGGCAGCTGGCTGCGGCGCCGCGACAGCTGGTGCACCACCACGCCGCGCGACGCCGCGTCCGACAGCGTGGCGCACACTCACACTCACACTCACACTCACCAGACGAGCTTGCGGTCGTAGGAGGAGACGAGCAGGTTGTCGCCGGCGGGGTGCACGGCCAGCGCGCTGATCCACTGCGCGCCGGTCTGCAGCTTGCGCACCAGCTCCTGCTTCACCAGGTCGTACACGCGCACGGCGCGCTGCGTGGCCACCAGCAGGTGCGGGCGGTGCGGGTGGAACACCGCGCACTGCACCAGCCCCTTGGCGCGGCGGAACGGCAGCTGGCTGCGGCGCCGCGACAGCTGGTGCACCACCACGCCGCGCGACGCCGCGTCCGACAGCGTGGCGCACACTCACACTCACACTCACACTCACACTCACCAGACGAGCTTGCGGTCGTAGGAGGAGACGAGCAGGTTGTCGCCGGCGGGGTGCACGGCCAGCGCGCTGATCCACTGCGCGCCGGTCTGCAGCTTGCGCACCAGCTCCTGCTTCACCAGGTCGTACACGCGCACGGCGCGCTGCGTGGCCACCAGCAGGTGCGGGCGGTGCGGGTGGAACACCGCGCACTGCACCAGCCCCTTGGCGCGGCGGAACGGCAGCTGGCTGCGGCGCCGCGACAGCTGGTGCACCACCACGCCGCGCGACGCCGCGTCCGACAGCGTGGCGCACACTCACACTCACACTCACACTCACCAGACGAGCTTGCGGTCGTAGGAGGAGACGAGCAGGTTGTCGCCGGCGGGGGCCAGCGCGCTGATCCACTGCGCGCCGGTCTGCAGCTTGCGCACCAGCTCCTGCTTCACCAGGTCGTACACGCGCACGGCGCGCTGCGTGGCCACCAGCAGGTGCGGGCGGTGCGGGTGGAACACCGCGCACTGCACCAGCCCCTTGGCGCGGCGGAACGGCAGCTGGCTGCGGCGCCGCGACAGCTGGTGCACCACCACGCCGCGCGACGCCGCGTCCGACAGCGTGGCGCACACTCACACTCACACTCACACTCACCAGACGAGCTTGCGGTCGTAGGAGGAGACGAGCAGGTTGTCGCCGGCGGGGTGCACGGCCAGCGCGCTGATCCACTGCGCGCCGGTCTGCAGCTTGCGCACCAGCTCCTGCTTCACCAGGTCGTACACGCGCACGGCGCGCTGCGTGGCCACCAGCAGGTGCGGGCGGTGCGGGTGGAACACCGCGCACTGCACCAGCCCCTTGGCGCGGCGGAACGGCAGCTGGCTGCGGCGCCGCGACAGCTGGTGCACCACCACGCCGCGCGACGCCGCGTCCGACAGCGTGGCGCACACTCACACTCACACTCACCAGACGAGCTTGCGGTCGTAGGAGGAGACGAGCAGGTTGTCGCCGGCGGGGTGCACGGCCAGCGCGCTGATCCACTGCGCGCCGGTCTGCAGCTTGCGCACCAGCTCCTGCTTCACCAGGTCGTACACGCGCACGGCGCGCTGCGTGGCCACCAGCAGGTGCGGGCGGTGCGGGTGGAACACCGCGCACTGCACCAGCCCCTTGGCGCGGCGGAACGGCAGCTGGCTGCGGCGCCGCGACAGCTGGTGCACCACCACGCCGCGCGACGCCGCGTCCGACAGCGTGGCGCACACTCACACTCACACTCACCAGACGAGCTTGCGGTCGTAGGAGGAGACGAGCAGGTTGTCGCCGGCGGGGTGCACGGCCAGCGCGCTGATCCACTGCGCGCCGGTCTGCAGCTTGCGCACCAGCTCCTGCTTCACCAGGTCGTACACGCGCACGGCGCGCTGCGTGGCCACCAGCAGGTGCGGGCGGTGCGGGTGGAACACCGCGCACTGCACCAGCCCCTTGGCGCGGCGGAACGGCAGCTGGCTGCGGCGCCGCGACAGCTGGTGCACCACCACGCCGCGCGACGCCGCGTCCGACAGCGTGGCGCACACTCACACTCACACTCACACTCACCAGACGAGCTTGCGGTCGTAGGAGGAGACGAGCAGGTTGTCGCCGGCGGGGTGCACGGCCAGCGCGCTGATCCACTGCGCGCCGGTCTGCAGCTTGCGCACCAGCTCCTGCTTCACCAGGTCGTACACGCGCACGGCGCGCTGCGTGGCCACCAGCAGGTGCGGGCGGTGCGGGTGGAACACCGCGCACTGCACCAGCCCCTTGGCGCGGCGGAACGGCAGCTGGCTGCGGCGCCGCGACAGCTGGTGCACCACCACGCCGCGCGACGCCGCGTCCGACAGCGTGGCGCACACTCACACTCACACTCACACTCACACTCACCAGACGAGCTTGCGGTCGTAGGAGGAGACGAGCAGGTTGTCGCCGGCGGGGTGCACGGCCAGCGCGCTGATCCACTGCGCGCCGGTCTGCAGCTTGCGCACCAGCTCCTGCTTCACCAGGTCGTACACGCGCACGGCGCGCTGCGTGGCCACCAGCAGGTGCGGGCGGTGCGGGTGGAACACCGCGCACTGCACCAGCCCCTTGGCGCGGCGGAACGGCAGCTGGCTGCGGCGCCGCGACAGCTGGTGCACCACCACGCCGCGCGACGCCGCGTCCGACAGCGTGGCGCACACTCACACTCACACTCACCAGACGAGCTTGCGGTCGTAGGAGGAGACGAGCAGGTTGTCGCCGGCGGGGTGCACGGCCAGCGCGCTGATCCACTGCGCGCCGGTCTGCAGCTTGCGCACCAGCTCCTGCTTCACCAGGTCGTACACGCGCACGGCGCGCTGCGTGGCCACCAGCAGGTGCGGGCGGTGCGGGTGGAACACCGCGCACTGCACCAGCCCCTTGGCGCGGCGGAACGGCAGCTGGCTGCGGCGCCGCGACAGCTGGTGCACCACCACGCCGCGCGACGCCGCGTCCGACAGCGTGGCGCACACTCACACTCACACTCACCAGACGAGCTTGCGGTCGTAGGAGGAGACGAGCAGGTTGTCGCCGGCGGGGTGCACGGCCAGCGCGCTGATCCACTGCGCGCCGGTCTGCAGCTTGCGCACCAGCTCCTGCTTCACCAGGTCGTACACGCGCACGGCGCGCTGCGTGGCCACCAGCAGGTGCGGGCGGTGCGGGTGGAACACCGCGCACTGCACCAGCCCCTTGGCGCGGCGGAACGGCAGCTGGCTGCGGCGCCGCGACAGCTGGTGCACCACCACGCCGCGCGACGCCGCGTCCGACAGCGTGGCGCACACTCACACTCACACTCACACTCACCAGACGAGCTTGCGGTCGTAGGAGGAGACGAGCAGGTTGTCGCCGGCGGGGTGCACGGCCAGCGCGCTGATCCACTGCGCGCCGGTCTGCAGCTTGCGCACCAGCTCCTGCTTCACCAGGTCGTACACGCGCACGGCGCGCTGCGTGGCCACCAGCAGGTGCGGGCGGTGCGGGTGGAACACCGCGCACTGCACCAGCCCCTTGGCGCGGCGGAACGGCAGCTGGCTGCGGCGCCGCGACAGCTGGTGCACCACCACGCCGCGCGACGCCGCGTCCGACAGCGTGGCGCACACTCACACTCACACTCACACTCACCAGACGAGCTTGCGGTCGTAGGAGGAGACGAGCAGGTTGTCGCCGGCGGGGTGCACGGCCAGCGCGCTGATCCACTGCGCGCCGGTCTGCAGCTTGCGCACCAGCTCCTGCTTCACCAGGTCGTACACGCGCACGGCGCGCTGCGTGGCCACCAGCAGGTGCGGGCGGTGCGGGTGGAACACCGCGCACTGCACCAGCCCCTTGGCGCGGCGGAACGGCAGCTGGCTGCGGCGCCGCGACAGCTGGTGCACCACCACGCCGCGCGACGCCGCGTCCGACAGCGTGGCGCACACTCACACTCACACTCACACTCACCAGACGAGCTTGCGGTCGTAGGAGGAGACGAGCAGGTTGTCGCCGGCGGGGTGCACGGCCAGCGCGCTGATCCACTGCGCGCCGGTCTGCAGCTTGCGCACCAGCTCCTGCTTCACCAGGTCGTACACGCGCACGGCGCGCTGCGTGGCCACCAGCAGGTGCGGGCGGTGCGGGTGGAACACCGCGCACTGCACCAGCCCCTTGGCGCGGCGGAACGGCAGCTGGCTGCGGCGCCGCGACAGCTGGTGCACCACCACGCCGCGCGACGCCGCGTCCGACAGCGTGGCGCACACTCACACTCACACTCACACTCACCAGACGAGCTTGCGGTCGTAGGAGGAGACGAGCAGGTTGTCGCCGGCGGGGTGCACGGCCAGCGCGCTGATCCACTGCGCGCCGGTCTGCAGCTTGCGCACCAGCTCCTGCTTCACCAGGTCGTACACGCGCACGGCGCGCTGCGTGGCCACCAGCAGGTGCGGGCGGTGCGGGTGGAACACCGCGCACTGCACCAGCCCCTTGGCGCGGCGGAACGGCAGCTGGCTGCGGCGCCGCGACAGCTGGTGCACCACCACGCCGCGCGACGCCGCGTCCGACAGCGTGGCGCACACTCACACTCACACTCACACTCACCAGACGAGCTTGCGGTCGTAGGAGGAGACGAGCAGGTTGTCGCCGGCGGGGTGCATGGCCAGCGCGCTGATCCACTGCGCGCCGGTCTGCAGCTTGCGCACCAGCTCCTGCTTCACCAGGTCGTACACGCGCACGGCGCGCTGCGTGGCCACCAGCAGGTGCGGGCGGTGCGGGTGGAACACCGCGCACTGCACCAGCCCCTTGGCGCGGCGGAACGGCAGCTGGCTGCGGCGCCGCGACAGCTGGTGCACCACCACGCCGCGCGACGCCGCGTCCGACAGCGTGGCGCACACTCACACTCACACTCACACTCACACTCACCAGACGAGCTTGCGGTCGTAGGAGGAGACGAGCAGGTTGTCGCCGGCGGGGTGCACGGCCAGCGCGCTGATCCACTGCGCGCCGGTCTGCAGCTTGCGCACCAGCTCCTGCTTCACCAGGTCGTACACGCGCACGGCGCGCTGCGTGGCCACCAGCAGGTGCGGGCGGTGCGGGTGGAACACCGCGCACTGCACCAGCCCCTTGGCGCGGCGGAACGGCAGCTGGCTGCGGCGCCGCGACAGCTGGTGCACCACCACGCCGCGCGACGCCGCGTCCGACAGCGTCACGCACACGTAGTCGCCCTTCGCGTGCCACGACACCTGTATACACATACACATACTCGACTCACAGCGACACGACCGACTCTCAGTGGTGTTAACATAATAAAAGTAAACAAAAATACCATTCAATACCCGATTCTGTATCAACCGATACCGTTGTGGCCTGGCCCAGGCCAGGTTTTGACGTGTCACATTCTTGAATTTTTATAGTGTTGCACTGAGACGACATTGCAACTACAGACTAAAAATGAATGAATTTTGAGGAAACACAACCTAATCAATTTATTTAAATAAAGTTATTTCAAAATAGCGTTTACCAACCCATAAGTCTAATTTTATATTAAGAATATTTTATTTTATTAAAAGTCGTAAATTCCAAACTAACACTATAATAACAGTAAGTTAGTTTTCAAAATTACTAAGTGATTTTTTTATATCTTTAAAAAGTTCTATAGGTGAAGGTTTTGTAAGTAAGAATATAAAATGAAATTTTTCTTTACATACATCAGAGTTATTTCATTCAATAGTTCATTCTCGATATAGTGCAGCAATATGGAACATCACTAGAGATCATGTCAAAATAAAGTAACGTGATCAGTACCGCCATATTTGTTTACATTTTAGCTCAACTCGATTGGAGCGGACTATAACTCATTTTTAACCGACTCTCAAAAAGGAGGAGGTTCTTAATTCGGCGCGTATTTTTTTTACCCGACTGGGTTATGTGTTTCACCTGTGTGTATGTTCCATTCCTATGTCCGCGTGTACTACTCAACGGCTCAACGGATTTTGATAAATGATACGTCATTAGATTTGTCTTCATGACGCGACTGTCATAGGGTACCTAAATTTAAAAAAAAATTAAAATGGCGGACTTTATGTGCTTTAATGTGCGAGCTGAAAAAAAATTTTTTCTTCAAGACCCTCGAGTGGGGTATCAAAATGAAGGGATTTAAAAGGCAAATACAAAAATGTATACAATTATATATTTGAAAATAAGTTGGAATGATAAATCACAGAAAATGACCGTTTCCTATGTCAGTTCGTAACTACTCAACGACTCAACCTATTTTGATAAATGATACGTCATTAGATTTGTCTTAACAGCGCAAATGTTACTGGGTACATAAAATTAATAAAAATTCAAAATGGCGGATTTTATGCACTTTAATGTGCGAGCTGAAAAAATTTTTTTTCCTCAAGACCCTCGAGTGGGGTATCAAAATAAAGGGCTTTAAAAGGCCAGTACGAAAATGTATACAATCTATACGTTTTAAATCAGTTTGGAGTGACAAATCATGAAAAACAAAATAAATAACAACTATACTGTAAGTGGTACGGTGGTAGTTTATTAATTTTTTAGTTCGTTTTATAGCATGACAGTCGGGTTTTTAATTTTTTAAATTATAGCTTGTTTTATGAAACAATTTAAACATTGTGATAAACATAATATCAATATATACTAATTAATAAATATCGCTTCTAAACACCATCAGCCAAGGACCAAGGTGTACTTGAAAACCCTCCCTAACACAAAACCATCCAGTGAATTCTGTTATGGTTGTGTCAGGAATCGCTAGCGTGTTATTTTGGACCTTTTTTTTAAATAATGAAACAATTTCAGAGTAAGTGGGAGAAATAACGGTCGATCTGAAATCGAAGAATATAAAAACTATATAAAACAATGGATTTTTTGATGCTATATAACAAATAATATGTGATATATAAATAATATGTGACGTGTGAGTCGGCGTTAGGGTCGGTACTCACGTGCGTGAGCGGTCGGAAGTGCGTGATGGCGAGGGGCACGCCGCGCGCCCACTGCGCCGCGTCCGCGCGCTCCCACTGCACGCACGACGCCGTGCGCTCGTCCACTGCACAGACATCTGTGTGAGGTACTCACGTGCGTGAGCGGTCGGAAGTGCGTGATGGCGAGGCGCACGCCGCGCGCCCACTGCGCCGCGTCCGCGCGCTCCCACTGCACGCACGACGCCGTGCGCTCGTCCACTGCACAGACATCTGTGTGAGGTACTCACGTGCGTGAGCGGTCGGAAGTGCGTGATGGCGAGGCGCACGCCGCGCGCCCACTGCGCCGCGTCCGCGCGCTCCCACTGCACGCACGACGCCGTGCGCTCGTCCACTGCACAGACATCTGTGTGAGGTACTCACGTGCGTGAGCGGTCGGAAGTGCGTGATGGCGAGGCGCACGCCGCGCGCCCACTGCGCCGCGTCCGCGCGCTCCCACTGCACGCACGACGCCGTGCGCTCGTCCACTGCACAGACATCTGTGTGAGGTACTCACGTGCGTGAGCGGTCGGAAGTGCGTGATGGCGAGGCGCACGCCGCGCGCCCACTGCGCCGCGTCCGCGCGCTCCCACTGCACGCACGACGCCGTGCGCTCGTCCACTGCACAGACATCTGTGTGAGGTACTCACGTGCGTGAGCGGTCGGAAGTGCGTGATGGCGAGGCGCACGCCGCGCGCCCACTGCGCCGCGTCCGCGCGCTCCCACTGCACGCACGACGCCGTGCGCTCGTCCACTGCACAGACATCTGTGTGAGGTACTCACGTGCGTGAGCGGTCGGAAGTGCGTGATGGCGAGGCGCACGCCGCGCGCCCACTGCGCCGCGTCCGCGCGCTCCCACTGCACGCACGACGCCGTGCGCTCGTCCACTGCACAGACATCTGTGTGAGGTACTCACGTGCGTGAGCGGTCGGAAGTGCGTGATGGCGAGGCGCACGCCGCGCGCCCACTGCGCCGCGTCCGCGCGCTCCCACTGCACGCACGACGCCGTGCGCTCGTCCACTGCACAGACATCTGTGTGAGGTACTCACGTGCGTGAGCGGTCGGAAGTGCGTGATGGCGAGGCGCACGCCGCGCGCCCACTGCGCCGCGTCCGCGCGCTCCCACTGCACGCACGACGCCGTGCGCTCGTCCACTGCACAGACATCTGTGTGAGGTACTCACGTGCGTGAGCGGTCGGAAGTGCGTGATGGCGAGGCGCACGCCGCGCGCCCACTGCGCCGCGTCCGCGCGCTCCCACTGCACGCACGACGCCGTGCGCTCGTCCACTGCACAGACATCTGTGTGAGGTACTCACGTGCGTGAGCGGTCGGAAGTGCGTGATGGCGAGGCGCACGCCGCGCGCCCACTGCGCCGCGTCCGCGCGCTCCCACTGCACGCACGACGCCGTGCGCTCGTCCACTGCACAGACATCTGTGTGAGGTACTCACGTGCGTGAGCGGTCGGAAGTGCGTGATGGCGAGGCGCACGCCGCGCGCCCACTGCGCCGCGTCCGCGCGCTCCCACTGCACGCACGACGCCGTGCGCTCGTCCACTGCACAGACATCTGTGTGAGGTACTCACGTGCGTGAGCGGTCGGAAGTGCGTGATGGCGAGGCGCACGCCGCGCGCCCACTGCGCCGCGTCCGCGCGCTCCCACTGCACGCACGACGCCGTGCGCTCGTCCACTGCACAGACATCTGTGTGAGGTACTCACGTGCGTGAGCGGTCGGAAGTGCGTGATGGCGAGGCGCACGCCGCGCGCCCACTGCGCCGCGTCCGCGCGCTCCCACTGCACGCACGACGCCGTGCGCTCGTCCACTGCACAGACATCTGTGTGAGGTACTCACGTGCGTGAGCGGTCGGAAGTGCGTGATGGCGAGGCGCACGCCGCGCGCCCACTGCGCCGCGTCCGCGCGCTCCCACTGCACGCACGACGCCGTGCGCTCGTCCACTGCACAGACATCTGTGTGAGGTACTCACGTGCGTGAGCGGTCGGAAGTGCGTGATGGCGAGGCGCACGCCGCGCGCCCACTGCGCCGCGTCCGCGCGCTCCCACTGCACGCACGACGCCGTGCGCTCGTCCACTGCACAGACATCTGTGTGAGGTACTCACGTGCGTGAGCGGTCGGAAGTGCGTGATGGCGAGGCGCACGCCGCGCGCCCACTGCGCCGCGTCCGCGCGCTCCCACTGCACGCACGACGCCGTGCGCTCGTCCACTGCACAGACATCTGTGTGAGGTACTCACGTGCGTGAGCGGTCGGAAGTGCGTGATGGCGAGGCGCACGCCGCGCGCCCACTGCGCCGCGTCCGCGCGCTCCCACTGCACGCACGACGCCGTGCGCTCGTCCACTGCACAGACATCTGTGTGAGGTACTCACGTGCGTGAGCGGTCGGAAGTGCGTGATGGCGAGGCGCACGCCGCGCGCCCACTGCGCCGCGTCCGCGCGCTCCCACTGCACGCACGACGCCGTGCGCTCGTCCACTGCACAGACATCTGTGTGAGGTACTCACGTGCGTGAGCGGTCGGAAGTGCGTGATGGCGAGGCGCACGCCGCGCGCCCACTGCGCCGCGTCCGCGCGCTCCCACTGCACGCACGACGCCGTGCGCTCGTCCACTGCACAGACATCTGTGTGAGGTACTCACGTGCGTGAGCGGTCGGAAGTGCGTGATGGCGAGGCGCACGCCGCGCGCCCACTGCGCCGCGTCCGCGCGCTCCCACTGCACGCACGACGCCGTGCGCTCGTCCACTGCACAGACATCTGTGTGAGGTACTCACGTGCGTGAGCGGTCGGAAGTGCGTGATGGCGAGGCGCACGCCGCGCGCCCACTGCGCCGCGTCCGCGCGCTCCCACTGCACGCACGACGCCGTGCGCTCGTCCACTGCACAGACATCTGTGTGAGGTACTCACGTGCGTGAGCGGTCGGAAGTGCGTGATGGCGAGGCGCACGCCGCGCGCCCACTGCGCCGCGTCCGCGCGCTCCCACTGCACGCACGACGCCGTGCGCTCGTCCACTGCACAGACATCTGTGTGAGGTACTCACGTGCGTGAGCGGTCGGAAGTGCGTGATGGCGAGGCGCACGCCGCGCGCCCACTGCGCCGCGTCCGCGCGCTCCCACTGCACGCACGACGCCGTGCGCTCGTCCACTGCACAGACATCTGTGTGAGGTACTCACGTGCGTGAGCGGTCGGAAGTGCGTGATGGCGAGGCGCACGCCGCGCGCCCACTGCGCCGCGTCCGCGCGCTCCCACTGCACGCACGACGCCGTGCGCTCGTCCACTGCACAGACATCTGTGTGAGGTACTCACGTGCGTGAGCGGTCGGAAGTGCGTGATGGCGAGGCGCACGCCGCGCGCCCACTGCGCCGCGTCCGCGCGCTCCCACTGCACGCACGACGCCGTGCGCTCGTCCACTGCACAGACATCTGTGTGAGGTACTCACGTGCGTGAGCGGTCGGAAGTGCGTGATGGCGAGGCGCACGCCGCGCGCCCACTGCGCCGCGTCCGCGCGCTCCCACTGCACGCACGACGCCGTGCGCTCGTCCACTGCACAGACATCTGTGTGAGGTACTCACGTGCGTGAGCGGTCGGAAGTGCGTGATGGCGAGGCGCACGCCGCGCGCCCACTGCGCCGCGTCCGCGCGCTCCCACTGCACGCACGACGCCGTGCGCTCGTCCACTGCACAGACATCTGTGTGAGGTACTCACGTGCGTGAGCGGTCGGAAGTGCGTGATGGCGAGGCGCACGCCGCGCGCCCACTGCGCCGCGTCCGCGCGCTCCCACTGCACGCACGACGCCGTGCGCTCGTCCACTGCACAGACATCTGTGTGAGGTACTCACGTGCGTGAGCGGTCGGAAGTGCGTGATGGCGAGGCGCACGCCGCGCGCCCACTGCGCCGCGTCCGCGCGCTCCCACTGCACGCACGACGCCGTGCGCTCGTCCACTGCACAGACATCTGTGTGAGGTACTCACGTGCGTGAGCGGTCGGAAGTGCGTGATGGCGAGGCGCACGCCGCGCGCCCACTGCGCCGCGTCCGCGCGCTCCCACTGCACGCACGACGCCGTGCGCTCGTCCACTGCACAGACATCTGTGTGAGGTACTCACGTGCGTGAGCGGTCGGAAGTGCGTGATGGCGAGGCGCACGCCGCGCGCCCACTGCGCCGCGTCCGCGCGCTCCCACTGCACGCACGACGCCGTGCGCTCGTCCACTGCACAGACATCTGTGTGAGGTACTCACGTGCGTGAGCGGTCGGAAGTGCGTGATGGCGAGGCGCACGCCGCGCGCCCACTGCGCCGCGTCCGCGCGCTCCCACTGCACGCACGACGCCGTGCGCTCGTCCACTGCACAGACATCTGTGTGAGGTACTCACGTGCGTGAGCGGTCGGAAGTGCGTGATGGCGAGGCGCACGCCGCGCGCCCACTGCGCCGCGTCCGCGCGCTCCCACTGCACGCACGACGCCGTGCGCTCGTCCACTGCACAGACATCTGTGTGAGGTACTCACGTGCGTGAGCGGTCGGAAGTGCGTGATGGCGAGGCGCACGCCGCGCGCCCACTGCGCCGCGTCCGCGCGCTCCCACTGCACGCACGACGCCGTGCGCTCGTCCACTGCACAGACAGACACGTGTGATACAAGAGCTGGCGAGACCACCAAACAAAAATTGACTATTTTGTCATCGACACGCGTCGACAACACGAAAGTTGCCAACTTTTCTATGGCGGAGAACTAACCACTTCTATTTCTTCTTCTACTACTGACTAATTCTACATTTACAAAACTTTTATAAAAGTTCACTTCGAGGATACATAATCTCAGAATACACGTGCCTCACTGTCGATGTGACGCTTCGTATTCGACTCGTACGGCTCGAAATCCTTATCGATGTTACGTTGTCGACATTGTTATGTTTCGGGAGTGCGGTTAACGGTAGGCGCAGAGCCGCACCTGCTAGCCGCCGTCTTGTACGCCTTAACTTTGCTGCACAGCTTTTGCATGTGACCAACTGCGTAGTAATATTGGAATCGCACGTGTGTGGTTAGTCTACTCGACAGTTTTGACTGCGATAACTTTATATAAGTATATAAACTTATCGCAGTCGCAGTCGGCCGCAGTGTTGCGGTGCGGTGTGGTGTGGTGCGGTGCGGTGTGGTGCGGTGCGGTGCGGTGCGGTGCGGTGCGGTGCGGTGCGGTGCGGTGCGGTGGGATACTCACTGGTGTCGCCGCGCTCGGGCGGGTCGTCGCGCAGCAGGTCGTCGGTGGCGTCGGCGACGCGCGCGGCGCCGATGTCGCGGCCCGGGTTGAGCAGCAGCAGGCGGCGGCCCAGCGCCACGGCCACCAGGCTGAGGCCGCTCACCGGCGTCCACGCCGCTGACCCCACCGGCTCGCCCAGCTCCACCGTGCGCAGGCAGCGCCCCGTGCTCGTCTCCCACACTACATCACCGAACGTTATAAAAATTGTTGTAGAATTCAAACAGATCTCATCGATCGCACTTTGCGGATCCAGGCGAGTAATGTCATAATCACGGGCGTCCTCTGGAGTAGTGAGGCGTCGCGCGTCGGTGAGGTGAGGGGGGGTACCTTTGACGGTGCCGTCGTCGCTGGCCGACACGACGTACTGGCCGGAGGGGTCGAAGTCCACGCTGCGCACGAGCGCGGCGTGCCCGCGCAGGCGCAGCGCCTCGCCCGTGGGGAAGGGCTGCAGGTCGCGCGGCGACGGCAGCTTGGGCACCAGGTCCTCCGCGCTGATGGTCAGCTAGAAGATACAATTTATTACAAGCGATGGTCACAGCTGGCACCGATGAGTAGGGTTAGCGCGAGTAGCGAAGTAGGGGCGAGGGTAACTCACTGGAGGCACTAGAAGTATGTTTAGAAATGTCAACTTTCTCCTAGGGGTATGTATAGCGATCTAATTATATTAGAGTCCCACAACCGTATCCGTCATAAAGGTAGGCTATATGTCTGCAAGTCGGAACCCTTTTCTCAGAAACGGTTTTCGGTATTGAGTAGGGAGTGTGGGGGGTCGTATGTCTGCGGTCACTCACTCGCATCTTGATGGCCCGGGGCGCCAGGTAGAGGT
Source organism: Melanargia galathea (assembly GCA_920104075.1). Classification (NCBI taxonomy): domain Eukaryota; kingdom Metazoa; phylum Arthropoda; class Insecta; order Lepidoptera; family Nymphalidae; genus Melanargia; species Melanargia galathea. The sequence goes on along the minus strand of OV049873.1, from coordinate 20,297,440 downwards.
CGAGGCAGCGCAGGAAGCGCTCGCGGATGAAGCGCGGGTAGGCGGGCACGGCGCGCAGCGACGCGTGCGCGGCGGGCAGGAACGTGTAGTGCAGTGTGTGGTGTGCGGTGTGTGCGGTCACTCACTCGCATCTTGATGGCCCGGGGCGCCAGGTAGAGGTCGAGGCAGCGCAGGAAGCGCTCGCGGATGAAGCGCGGGTAGGCGGGCACGGCGCGCAGCGACGCGTGCGCGGCGGGCAGGAACGTGTAGTGCAGTGTGTGGTGTGCGGTGTGTGCGGTCACTCACTCGCATCTTGATGGCCCGGGGCGCCAGGTAGAGGTCGAGGCAGCGCAGGAAGCGCTCGCGGATGAAGCGCGGGTAGGCGGGCACGGCGCGCAGCGACGCGTGCGCGGTGGGCAGGAACGTGTAGTGCAGTGTGTGGTGTGTGGTGTGCGGTGTGTGCGGTCACTCACTCGCATCTTGATGGCCCGGGGCGCCAGGTAGAGGTCGAGGCAGCGCAGGAAGCGCTCGCGGATGAAGCGCGGGTAGGCGGGCACGGCGCGCAGCGACGCGTGCGCGGCGGGCAGGAACGTGTAGTGCAGTGTGTGGTGTGCGGTGTGTGCGGTCACTCACTCGCATCTTGATGGCCCGGGGCGCCAGGTAGAGGTCGAGGCAGCGCAGGAAGCGCTCGCGGATGAAGCGCGGGTAGGCGGGCACGGCGCGCAGCGACGCGTGCGCGGCGGGCAGGAACGTGTAGTGCAGTGTGTGGTGTGCGGTGTGTGCGGTCACTCACTCGCATCTTGATGGCCCGGGGCGCCAGGTAGAGGTCGAGGCAGCGCAGGAAGCGCTCGCGGATGAAGCGCGGGTAGGCGGGCACGGCGCGCAGCGACGCGTGCGCGGCGGGCAGGAACGTGTAGTGCAGTGTGTGGTGTGCGGTGTGTGCGGTCACTCACTCGCATCTTGATGGCCCGGGGCGCCAGGTAGAGGTCGAGGCAGCGCAGGAAGCGCTCGCGGATGAAGCGCGGGTAGGCGGGCACGGCGCGCAGCGACGCGTGCGCGGTGGGCAGGAACGTGTAGTGCAGTGTGTGGTGTGCGGTGTGTGCGGTCACTCACTCGCATCTTGATGGCCCGGGGCGCCAGGTAGAGGTCGAGGCAGCGCAGGAAGCGCTCGCGGATGAAGCGCGGGTAGGCGGGCACGGCGCGCAGCGACGCGTGCGCGGCGGGCAGGAACGTGTAGTGCAGTGTGTGGTGTGCGGTGTGTGCGGTCACTCACTCGCATCTTGATGGCCCGGGGCGCCAGGTAGAGGTCGAGGCAGCGCAGGAAGCGCTCGCGGATGAAGCGCGGGTAGGCGGGCACGGCGCGCAGCGACGCGTGCGCGGTGGGCAGGAACGTGTAGTGCAGTGTGTGGTGTGCGGTGTGTGCGGTCACTCACTCGCATCTTGATGGCCCGGGGCGCCAGGTAGAGGTCGAGGCAGCGCAGGAAGCGCTCGCGGATGAAGCGCGGGTAGGCGGGCACGGCGCGCAGCGACGCGTGCGCGGTGGGCAGGAACGTGTAGTGCAGTGTGTGGTGTGCGGTGTGTGCGGTCACTCACTCGCATCTTGATGGCCCGGGGCGCCAGGTAGAGGTCGAGGCAGCGCAGGAAGCGCTCGCGGATGAAGCGCGGGTAGGCGGGCACGGCGCGCAGCGACGCGTGCGCGGTGGGCAGGAACGTGTAGTGCAGTGTGTGGTGTGCGGTGTGTGCGGTCACTCACTCGCATCTTGATGGCCCGGGGCGCCAGGTAGAGGTCGAGGCAGCGCAGGAAGCGCTCGCGGATGAAGCGCGGGTAGGCGGGCACGGCGCGCAGCGACGCGTGCGCGGTGGGCAGGAACGTGTAGTGCAGTGTGTGGTGTGCGGTGTGTGCGGTCACTCACTCGCATCTTGATGGCCCGGGGCGCCAGGTAGAGGTCGAGGCAGCGCAGGAAGCGCTCGCGGATGAAGCGCGGGTAGGCGGGCACGGCGCGCAGCGACGCGTGCGCGGTGGGCAGGAACGTGTAGTGCAGTGTGTGGTGTGCGGTGTGTGCGGTCACTCACTCGCATCTTGATGGCCCGGGGCGCCAGGTAGAGGTCGAGGCAGCGCAGGAAGCGCTCGCGGATGAAGCGCGGGTAGGCGGGCACGGCGCGCAGCGACGCGTGCGCGGTGGGCAGGAACGTGTAGTGCAGTGTGTGGTGTGCGGTGTGTGCGGTCACTCACTCGCATCTTGATGGCCCGGGGCGCCAGGTAGAGGTCGAGGCAGCGCAGGAAGCGCTCGCGGATGAAGCGCGGGTAGGCGGGCACGGCGCGCAGCGACGCGTGCGCGGTGGGCAGGAACGTGTAGTGCAGTGTGTGGTGTGCGGTGTGTGCGGTCACTCACTCGCATCTTGATGGCCCGGGGCGCCAGGTAGAGGTCGAGGCAGCGCAGGAAGCGCTCGCGGATGAAGCGCGGGTAGGCGGGCACGGCGCGCAGCGACGCGTGCGCGGTGGGCAGGAACGTGTAGTGCAGTGTGTGGTGTGCGGTGTGTGCGGTCACTCACTCGCATCTTGATGGCCCGGGGCGCCAGGTAGAGGTCGAGGCAGCGCAGGAAGCGCTCGCGGATGAAGCGCGGGTAGGCGGGCACGGCGCGCAGCGACGCGTGCGCGGTGGGCAGGAACGTGTAGTGCAGTGTGTGGTGTGCGGTGTGTGCGGTCACTCACTCGCATCTTGATGGCCCGGGGCGCCAGGTAGAGGTCGAGGCAGCGCAGGAAGCGCTCGCGGATGAAGCGCGGGTAGGCGGGCACGGCGCGCAGCGACGCGTGCGCGGCGGGCAGGAACGTGTACTTGCGCTTCCACGGCGTCTCCGCCAGCTTGTTCCACTCCTTCAGCTGCAGCGACACAACTACTAGTGCACCCGACGTTCGACCGACAGTTGACCGACCGACCGACCGAGGTGCACCTCGGGAACTGTGTCGGCTAAGCCGCAGGGCTACTATCGAGATCAGCACTGTGTCCGTCTTCCAACCGTAGGCGTAGCGAATGCTGAGTGGAATCCATTTTAGTACCTGTGTAGTACTCGAATGCAGAGTATTTAACTGTACCTACTTATTCCTATAATTGTAGCGGTTCCGAATAAATTACTTGTCTTTCTCTCTTTAAAAATGTATGGACTCAGTTGCTGTCTCGATTGGAACAATAGACTATTTTCAAATTTTAAAATAGATGTAAAATTTTTAGTATCAGTATAAACTTTACGATCGCTAACATCTGTCGAACAATGTAATACATTGACAATACTATAGTCTAACACGAGTCAAACTCCTAGGAAACAAAATACTCGTACCTCATCGGTCAATGTGCGTGGCGAGATAAGTGAACACACCCTGTTTTAAAGGAAATGCAAGTCCATTCCTACAGAGTTGAGCTAAAATGTAAAGAAACACACCTTTTTGCTAACACGTCAACACTTTTCACAATGATAAAACAATTAATAACATGCACAAACGCCTTTTCATGCACAAGCAACACATCTAAAGTATAATATACACGTAACATTTATTCAATTTATACAGCATTTAAGCAAACTTTTGATAAAAACTAAATGAAAACACAAATTAAGACCAACAGATTAAACAAAATGTTAGTTTTGACGTGTCGCATTCTTGAATTTTTATAGAGTTGCTCTGTGCGCAAAGACGACATTGCAACCACAGACTAAAAATGAATGAATAATACGAAGTGGGTGACCGTAAACATCGGATATAATTCGTTCAGAATTGAAAACCTAATTGAGTTATTTAAATAATGTTTTTTCAAAATAGTATTCCAGTTATTTAAATGAAGTTTTTTTTAATTAGTTTTTTAACAATAATCGTATTACAAAGTTAGTTTTTAAAATGACCAAATGATTTTTTTAAATCTTTAACGAGTTGAAGTTTTTGCAAGTAAGAATACCTATATAAAATGAAATTTTTAATTACATCAGAGTTAATTCGTTCAGTAGTTCATTCTCGATATAGTGCAGCTGTGGTACATCACTAGAGGTCATGTCAAAATAAAGTTACATGATCAGTACCGCCATATTTGTTTACATTTTAAATCAACTCGATTGGAACGGACTATACATGCTGGCCAGGCAACCGCTGTGCATTATATTATTAAAACAACTTTTTCAAACGTCATTTTTTAACGATCGACTGTTTTATAACAATATTCTGGATACGTTACGTATAAATATAATCACTTTTAAATTCACAATATCAGGCATATATGTAAATATTTTTCACTAATATGCACGCCCAACTGCCTCGAGAACTATTGAACGTACTGAGCAAACTTGACACGTAAGACAATCCTAAAAGCGATCCGACTAATGCAGGTCACGCGCATCAACCGATGAGCGCACAAGGGCAGCTGTCTTCGGGAGGGTGTTTCATGGAATGGACTATACACGAGTGTTAGGTAGCAGGCGGTACCTCCTTGTCGTCGAGCAGGTACTCGGGCGGCGGGTTGTAGCTCTCGGCGTGCGAGGGCGGCGCGCGGCGCGGCGCGGGCAGCGCGCGCGGGCCGGGCCGCGCCGCGCTCGCCTCGCTGCCCCACAGGTTGTAGAACTTGCGCTCCTGCCCACCGACCACGAACGTTAACCACTCGTCAAACTCATTTAAACTCTTATCGTATATACTGCTTCTTTATATATATATTAGATTTGAAGTATTAGTAATGCACGAGAGCTCACCCTCTTGTTTCTCCGCTCGTCGGCGATCTGCTTGCGCGTCTTGGTCCAGCCCATCTTGAGCGCGTGCACGAGGCGCGCCACCTGCAGCTGGTCCGCGCGCGACGGCAGGAACGAGCGCTTGTGGTCGGGGAAGGCGCGCACCGGCGTCGCCAGCACCGCGCAAGAGAACCACTCCACCCACGGCTGCGGACAAACAAACGTTCACACCCGTCGCGCGTGCACAAGCGACCACGCGCCGCCCACTAGATACTAGTGACATATGATCGTGTGCTGCGGCAACCCTTGCAACGACTATCGGTCGAGATGATAGCGAGGATAAGAAAAATGGATATTATTAAAATTCATAAAATTATAAAAAAATCATGACAACCTGTTTTAGCGCTCCCTGAGGGCCTATAGTCCTTAACACACATCTAAAATAACCGTAAAATATACCGTAAAACATAACCTCATATAAACTCCACGAGGTTTAATAAGCAGGCGAGTACAGTTGCAGCAAGAGGTACAGGACTCGGAGTTTGGAGTAAAGGAACTGGGTTTATACCTGCCATCCTGTTTATACCTGTCTGTCACAGATCACTACCTCGTATTCGTCGTGCTGGTCGGGGCGGGCGGGCAGGCGCGCGGCGCGCAGCCGCTCGAGGAGCCGCAGGTCGTCCGCGCTCAGCACCACGTCCTGCCCCGTGGCCGGGTCGCGCACCGTGCGCCAGAACTCCGGGTCCTCGCACTTCCTGCACCGCACACACACCCAATCAATCACACTTGTACTTAACATTGTTTATAATATGCATATGTAATCTTTATTGTTTGAAAAAATTTACATGGCAACGGAAATAAGACTTACATTACACAAAGTAGATGTTAAAGTAAGTCAAACATTAGTAGTTGTTTCAAAAATATCAATGTGACTCTGTACTCTCTATACTGGGCTCCTCTTCCATCATCATCATCATCAACATGATCAACCCATTACCGGCTCACTACAGAGCACGGGTCTCCTCTCAGAGTGAGAAGGGTTTTGGCCATAGTCTACCACGCTGGCCAAGCGGATTGGCAGACTTCACACACCTTTGAGAACGTTATGGAGAACTCTCAGGCATGTAGGTTTCCTCACGATGTTTTCCTTCACCGTTAAAGCAAGTGATATTTACATACTTAAAACGCACATAACTCCGAAAAGTTAGAGGTGCGTGCCCCGGGATGGAACCCACGACCTCCGATTAGAAGTCGGTCGTCCTAACCACTAGGCTATCACAGCTTTAAGCTCCTCTTCCACTATGTTCATATTTTATTTTATATTTATTTTATGTCTACCTGTGGTAGACTCAATTGACGATTCAAAAGTACTTGTAAAAGTTTATTTGAATAAAAAACTTTTCTATTCTATTCTATTATTTATATATTATACACTCACTTGAGGAAGTCATCGATCTGGTCCCTCTGCGGAGGCTTGACGATGCGGCGGCCGTCCAAGTCGTAGCCCACGTGCGGGTACTCATCGTACCACCACATGGGCACCTCCCCCGCCGTGTTCACTCTGTCTTCTTCATCCGACGTGTCTCCTGACTCATACTCATCTGAAATTGTTTCAAAATTAAAATTAAAAAACATATGTACTTCATAACTACTTAGGGCAAAGAAACACTGTGAAATAGTCTTTTTGTGTGGAAAAAGATCTACATATTTGAATAATAAATGGAGAAAGATTGGAAGCCAAGACCCATGAAGGATCACCAAAAGTTTTATTTTACTTACAAATCAAACTTTATTCAAAATTGGTACAGTTTGTATCTTTAGTTGTAGGAGGTAATCTCCAAAATTACTCCTCCAATTTCAAAAATTCTGTCACCCATACTTAGAATGGACCTTCAGGGTGGACACATGTGTATATATTATTATCTGCTTAAAATAAAATAATTTTTGGTGGAGACTAATTTTGACATTGCTGCTGAATACCAGTGTAGTAGTTTTCAAAAGTTGGAGTAATTTATCTCTACGTCTTCATATCTTATAAATTACATAGAATATATAACATAACTATTTTTAAATTTTTATCAATTGTTTAACCCACTTTTCTTTTATGATTCAAATACTTACCTTTCTGCTGCACAGGTTCAGTTGCAACCTTAGTTTCTTTAATCTTATTAGCTAACACGTCCACACCGGACATCTTTGTCTGTTTTTTGTCAACTTGCTTAGGCTTCTGCTTTTGTTTAGGCTTCCGCTTTTGTTTAGGGTTCTGCTCTTTTGTTTGAACCTGTGGTCTCTTAGAGGACTCGTCGCTGGAGCCCGCAGAGGGTGCGGTTCCAGTCTCCGCTCCACTGTCATCGCTCTCGTCTTGCTCCTGGTTGTCACTTGTACCACCGCTACTGTCACTTGCCTCTGAACCATTGTCTTCAATGTCACTGTCATTGTCCTCTTCTGTATCACTTAAATCCTGTAACAGATAGTATTTCTTAAACATCTGCTAAATGCTGAAACCACTAATATTTGACTGTTTTACAAATATTAATTGATTGTGGTTTTGGGTGTGCTTAAATTTTAGGAAATGCATCAGTAGTGTTTATGCAACTAGGCAATTATAGGTATATTTAACTTGAACAGTATCTGGCGTAATATACATTAAATGAAAAAAAAAAACCACATTCAAATTGGTCGCCAGAAGCAAGAAGATCACAGGCACAAGTACTAACATACATAGAAACTTTTAAACAGGTTAAAAATTATATATACTGAATCATATTACTAATTTAATTAATATGATTCCTTTACAATTAAAAGAAATCTAAATCCATGCAGCCCCCTGATTGTGTAACTTTTGATGATGAAATGGTATACATTTGATGGCCTAAGGCCATTAAAGTAAAATATACCTTGTATGTATTGAATTAAAGTCACAAATTCAGTACAACTGATTTCAACATGGCGCGTTATGAATCGTACGTACATACCTAATCGTATAAGAATGCATACACGAAATTGAGCTCTATTTCAATGATAGTATGGTTTATTTTACTTTGATGCCTTAGGCCATCAAATGAATACCATTTCATCGTCTAAAGTTACACAATCAGGGGGCAGATGAAGTTTCAGCTAAGCTAGTTTCACACAGGTGTTAACTTACTGACGATTGATCTGAAGCCAGCTCCGACTGCTCCTCCAGCAGGGAGTCGGCGCTGTCCTCAAACACTACTTCCTGCAACAGTCCATTATTACTTATACATTTAAATATAAAATATCTACAACATAATAACCTTGACCTTTGAAAGATTGGAAATTATGGACCCAGTTCAGTTTTCAGAGTTATGTGTATTTTAAGCAATTGAATATCACTTGCATTAACAGTGGAGGAAAACATGGTGAGGAAACCTGAACACCTGAGAGTTCTCCATTATGTTCTCAAAGGAGTGTGAAATGAGTAGTGTACCAATCATTGTGGTAACTAGTCAGAACTCTGAACTGAAGTGAATTCTGAGAGGATACCCATGAATATGATGGATGGCATGTGAGCCGGTAATGAGTTGATAATGATGAGGTGAATGAGAAAAGGTTGACTTTCTCAATTTACCAATTTAACTTTAGGTTGTTTGAAATTAAATTGAACCACCCAAATCCACAGAGAATAACTTCCCTGATAATAGTAATGGAAAAACAGGCCACTGAGCCAGGAACTCACAAGTTCCTGATGCAGAACTGTATAATACAGCTCTTAAACCATGCTCTTTTTCTGTTTTTTCCTTTTTACGGCTCAACCCGCTGAACAGATTTTGGAATCTACGCGTACGATGTCACGAACTAAATATGTTAGTAAGCTAAGTAATAATGCAATAATAGTTTACATCTAGTTCACCGTCTGAACCGGCGGTGTCTTCGTGTTCAGAGTCTGTGGCGTCGTCATCCACGTCCAACTCGCCCTGTATTAAGTTCTCTTCTTCATTACCACTATTCGATTCCTATAAAATAAAAAAGCTTAGTTAAAAACAAGTGCAAGATTTGAGAGGAGATAATAAAAACTGATTTTATAGTAAAAAGTAAAAGTAGGTATTCATACTTTGTTGTCGTCCGTAGTGTTCTTGTCCGATTTATTTGAATCAAATTTTCTTTTTAATAATCCTGCTTTAAATGGAGGCATTCTATTTTATTTAATTTTACACATTTCTCAAAATAAAAATTTAAAACACGTGTTTTTATTCAGTTTTTGGCACGTTTTTGCCACAGACCAATAACATATAGGAATAACATATAGGATGGTTTTTGCGGTTCTTGTTTGACAGTTTGTTATGACTTATGACATTAATCACAGACATTAAAATCAAAATCAATTATACCCTGATTTCTAATTCCGTGGAATTCTGACAGCTGTCATTGTCATTTACAGATGAGTTATTTGCATGGAGAACAGGGTTAACATCTACGAAGTACGATTTTAGCCCAAACTAATTTAATTCCCTGTCATCATAAAAAGCCATATGCCGAATAATAATATTATACTCCGGCAAGTCTTACTTGGCGTGGCTGTGCGCCAGTGTGTTCAACTTCAGTGTTGCCACTGTATAGGACATGACACTAAATTTGGGAAAAAGAGACATTTTTGTTCAATTATCTGCCTAATCGTAGTTATCTACTACTGTCACAAACAAAAAAACCAGACGTTTAGATTAGATGGAAATGTTAGGGAATGGAATAAAACAAAGATAAAAAAATATTACTTAGGACTGATAGGTTTATTATATCTTGAATAAGAGTGATTTATCAATTAGGTAGTCTTCTTGTATAGGTATTATCTTCAATTTCCGATGTATTGCTGTCAGATTATGTGTCACTGTCGCTATTGAATTAATATATTAAAATTCTCAAATTCAACGTCGTCATAACATTGCGATATTCATCCTCCAATCACTCAATGTGTTCACAATGTGCCCTCCACGTAGCCGCGCCGTTGCAGCTTGGATAAGCATCTTGCAACCGATTTAATATTTCTGTTCCAAAAGCCTGAAATAATTAAAAATGTTAGCATTAAATTATTAGTCCACATTTATTATAATAACAAGCGGATACCCGCGACTTCGTTCGCGTGTATATTGGTTTTTAAAAATCCCTCTCTTTGAGAACTCTTTGTTTTTCTTTTTCCTAAGCTTCTTTGAGCTCATATATTGCTAAAACTATTAAAAGTTCACTGGCCTATGTTTAGGTACATCAAAATGTAAATATCCGCCATTGAAAGTCCTATCAAAATTGGACCAGTTTTTCAGAGATTAGCCAGTAATTTTTAAAATATCTCCTTTCTAACAAAAAAAGAATGAATGAAATCGGATCACGCGTTAATGATTACAGCTAAGTATACATTTTGACTATCATCCCCTCTGCCAAGGGTACCGTGCTGAATTTCAGGATAAAAAGTATCCTTTATGTTACTCCGTAGTATGAACTTAAGTCATGCCAAATTTCATTTCAATCCATTCAGTAGTTTTTGCGTGATGCGTGCACAAACATACAGACAAACAGATAAAAGTTTCAAAAATAGCTTTTTTATGTTCTATCACTTATCCTTAACATTTTCAGTTGTTATTTTGCAAAAATCTTTATTGTTCAGATACGGCAAGTCAACGATTTTATTATATGTATAGAAGATTGAGAATTGAGATTTTCATACCTAATAATTTTATAATAATTATTAATATATTTTTTATAATAATTGAGAGGCCGTTTCAACCAATATATGACGATGCCTGATGGCTTCAATGGGTATGGAAATTTTCACATGAAACTGACAACACTTACCAGTCTTTGCCATCATTCTAATATTTATCGATTTTATAGGTATCATTGGTTCCTTTCCCTCACATTCTTGAGCACAGAATAAATGTACTTTTATAACTGTTTTTCTAGCACTACTTTTTATCATATTAAAGATTATTACTGCTATGTATTTTACAAAATTTTCGCAACAGTTTGCAGAGATGTAAACAATGAACTTTGAAGGTTCAAAGTGAGATATGACAGATTTACTTCCTCAAACCGCCACCGCCAAAATAAAAAAGTTGGACTGTAGTCGTTTTGCCCTAAAATAGAAAATACCAAGAGTGGAAACTAGAAAGTGCACACTAACAGCAATAGAAAACAAAAGAAGCACATTTAAAAAAATCATTCAAAAATGGAATCAAATGACATTCTCACCATGAAGTGTCTGTTAGGCATTTGTCATAATTACATGCGGCAGTTGATTTTTATTTACATTAGTTTTGAATTTTTTATCTTTTTTGTGGGAATTGTTTTATATCTGGTAACATTACGAAACGTCAGAATTCCACGGAATAAGAAATCAGGTTATTCAGGGTTATAGTTATTCTAAGAGAAATTATATGTATGTACCCCCTCTGTAGTTATTGCCTGTCACACTATCAATACCGTATCGCGATCCACGGATCGCGGATTTCAAGACCATCCGGAAATCCATCAGTATTGACGCAAAAAAGCGGCCAAACCATCAATAATTGGATCGCGTATCGCGGATCGCGTGATAATACTGATAGTGTAACACCCCCCATTATATTAGATACACTTGTCAACTTGTGTGATTTTAGCATAGAGATAATAATTTTATCTCTATGGATTGTAGCTTCTTTAGAGTATATATTACAGTGTGGCTAAGAGAGAGCGCTCACGGAGCGGTTCGCACCCGCGCCCGCCGCGGTTGCGGGCCCGCAATACTCGAAATTCATACAAATGTCGAGTGCAAAACTCACGACGCGATTTACTCCCGCAGAGTTGGCGGTTGCTCGCGGCTCCCGCAGAACCGGCGGGCAGCGGGCGCCCGCGAGCTTTGCGGGCGTCGCCCGCAAGCTCTGCGGTTTTTTGGCGGGCGCGATCGCATTTTTCTTATAGGAGCTGGCGAACAAAACGGTATAGTTGCATCAAACTAAAGAGTAAGAGTCTTTATTTGCAAAAATGTGGTACAAATATTATGGATCTTAAAGCTTATTGTCTTCCAACACATTTAACTAATAAATTAGTGTGCAAATTGAATTATTGATTTTAAGACTAAACAAAATGACGTAAGTAGCATACATGTCAACGTTCTAAAGATATAAATATAAAATTAATTGCAATAAGTAGAATTTATGTCATACCTATATTCTTTTAAATTGTAAAAACATTTCTCCATGAGCCAGTTCTTTAGTTTTACTTTAAAAGTTTGAAGAGGCATGGCCTGTATTGATTCAGGTAACCTATTAATCTATACATATAATAAAATCGTAGAATTGCCGTATCTGTACATTGAAGATTTTTGCAAAATAATAACTGGGGGATGTTAGGGATAAGTAATAGAACGTAAAAAAGCTATTTTTGAAATTTTTGTCTGTTTATCTGTTTGTCTGTTTATTTGTTCGTCTGTTTGTCTGTTTATCTGTTTGTCTGTTTGTCTGTATGTTTGTGCGCGCATCACGTGAAAACTACTGAATGGATTGAAATGAAACTCGGCATGATTTAAGTTCATACTATGGAGTAACATATAGGATACTTTTCATCCCGAAATTCAGCACGGTTCCCTTGGGAGAGGGGATGAAAGTCAAAATGTGTACTTAGCTGTAATTCGTTAACGGGTGGTCCGATTTTATTCATTCTTTTTTTGTTAGAAAGGAAATACTTTGAAGATTACTGGCTAAGCTCTGAAAGGCTGGACCGATTTTGATGGGACTTTCACTGGCGGATGTTTGCATTTTGATCTAACTAAACATCCGCCAGTGAACTTTTAACAGTTTTTAGCAAGGTATGAGGCTCAAAGGAGCTTAGGAAAAACAAAATGATACTCACGGGATTCTTAAAAACCAATATCCACGCGAACGAAGTCGCGGGTGTCCGCTTGTTATTAAATATTAATATTAAACTGAATGACATACTTACAGTGAACTTTGGCGTGGATTTTTATTTACCCATATGTAGTTTGTGACTTTATTGAACATAATAATATGTTAAATTCAGTTTGCTATCTCATATAAGTTAACGGAAGCAATAATTAATTAATATTGCAAGCAATAACTTGTTTGTGTAAACACATAACTCCAGAAGCAGACTATCAATTAATATTAAAACTAAATCAAACTATTATTAAAATATCTGCGTTTATCACCCGCACATAACTCAATTTATATCAACTCAGAGATTAGTTTAACTGAGATCTATTTTCAAATATATTTTATACTAATTAATTAATTACACTCAGCCAAGTCCAAAATGGCAGCATTTATTCGATGAGGGTATGATTGCTATCGCAGCCCTCAATCAAATATCACGACCTAGACGCTGAAGCATCTAATAGTCGGTTGAGTCTTTGGAGGAGACTCAACCGGCTTCGAATTACCCGTATTTATACCAATAATTCAAGATGGCGGTTCGGCGCCACTGAATGAATCAAATGTCAGTTAATTCTAACCTATTTCAATTATGAAATTAATAATTCGTAAACCATTTCTAAAAATTCTAATTAATTTTCAACAATAATCTATCATTTGTAAGTCAGTCTGACATTTGTAAGTTAGTTTAGGCCAATTTCAACATAAATTGTTTAAAAACTTTATTAGTGAATAAAGTTTTTAAATGATAAACTTTTTAATTAAAAAAAAATTCTTAGTAAAAAAAAAACAAATTTTTCTTCTGAAAAAGAAATAATCATTTTGATTGACATCTTACAAAGTATGGAAATTAATCCATTTTGAACGAAAACGTGCTCGATTATTCAAATCTTTCGAAACTTTATTGTAATTATGCCGTTATGATCGAAACCACGACCTATGGATGCAATTTTGATACAGTTGCGGGCCGTTTTAAGTAAAATTAAGTTGATATTCTTATTCAGCAAGCCAAAGACCATCGGATTAAAAAATATAACATTTTGTTCGCCAGCTCTTCATATATAACTATAACCGCCGGTCTTGCGGGCGTCGCCCGCCAACTCGGCGGGCGACGCCCGCAGCCGCGGCGGCTGCGGTCCCGCGAAAACAAGCGGGCTCGTGAGCGCGCTCTCTCTAACCTCTCTCCCGCAGCCGCGGCGGGCGCGATTCCAAACCGCTCCGTGAGCGCTCTCCGTAATTCTGTTGTACACAATCTCTAAACCTAAACTAAATTGACAGGTTTAAAAATAGCGCTATCCTCTTCAGCAGGGAGGATTGTGAAAGAGACAGGAATATATTTAGACCTGTCATTTTAGTTTAGATTTAGAGATTGTGTACAACAGAATCGGCCACAATATCGGCTTCTTTTATAGTTATACCCGTATTACTAATTCCCTGGAATTCTGACGTTTCGTAATGTTACCAGAGATAAAACAATTCCCACAAAAAAGATAAAAAATTCAAAACTTATGCAAATACAAATCAATTGCCGCATGTAGATATGACAAATGCCTAACAGACACTTCATGGTGATAATGTCATTCGACATCCATTTTTTTAACCGACTTCAAAAAAAAAATTTATTCACTAATGTCATTCGACATCCATTTTTGAATAAATTTTTTCAATGTGCTTCTTATGTTTTCTGTTGCTGTCAGTGTGCACTTTCTAATTTCCACTCTTGGTGTTTTCTATTTTAAGGCGAAACGAGTAATATTATTACGCGGCATATGGCTTTTTATGATGACAGGGAATTAAAGCAGTTTGGGGTAAAATCGTACTTCGTAGATGTTAACCCTGTTCTCCATACAAATAACCATGCAAATAACTCATCTGTAAATGACAATGACAGCTGTCAGAATTCCGGGGAATTCGCATGAACCTATAGAAGAGGACTTGGCATAATGTCCTATAGAAAATAGTGGATCGGAAAATAGCTTAAGCTTATCAAAATTTTCATAAGTGTGTAAGAGACAACACTACATTTTTAAACATAACAATAAAACAGATCGTGGCAGAAATTTTATTGCAACTTCTCTTAAGATGGCCTCCCTAAAATGTATACATGAACACTCACACACGCACAACTTGAGACATCACAATGAACACGCGCCATTTTATGTTACAGGATTGTGCGTGTGTGAGTGTATTTTTGGCACGTTTTAAAGGTAGGTATGCCTACTCTACTTATTATTATTATCTCTATGGGAATTCGTAATACGTGTATTATGCATTGACTCTATAGGAAGAGGACTTGGCATAATGTCCTATAGAAAATAGTGGATCGGAAAATAGCTCAAGCTTATCAAAATTTTCATAAGTGTGTAAGAGACAACACTACATTTTTAAACATAACAATAAAACAGATCGTGGCAGACTCGTGACTTAAGATGGCCTCCCTAAAATGTATACATGAACACTCACACACGCACAACTTGAGACATCACAATGAACACGCGCCATTTTATGTTACAGGATTGTGCGTGTGTGAGTGTATTTTTGGCACGTTTTTAAGGTAGGTATGCCAACTCTACTTATTATTATTACCTCTATGGTATTATGTATAGTCAATGGATTTTGCTAGAACCCAGAGCCGTAAAACCAGTTAAAAAAAAAAAAAAAATCAATGGATTTTAATTTTTAGTTAGGTTATCATAATTCATAGGTTATGTTATGTAAACAGAGAATTCGTGAATACATAATTTAAATAATATTATGATATGATCACTTAATTAAGTAATTTATATTTATTATTAACGTATTTAAAGCAACGGATCACCTGAAGAGATGTTTCGTCATTTTATTAAAGGCTTAGCGCCTTACAGAGAAAAATTGGTAAGTGATCATTATCCATTCATTAGGACCATAATGTTAATAGCCTGCTTGTTAGGAACTTGAGGCTGGGTCCATGATTCATAAGTTAACTATTTATGTATTATGTACCTATCTATAGGGTCCCCTTATATAATTCGAATTTTATTATAATACTAGCGCCCCGCTCCGGCTTCGCACGGGTATAAAATATTTATAGCCTATGTTATTCACTGAAAAAATAATTAAAAATTTCTCCACTATTTAATGGATGTTATCTATATCTATACCTAGGGACTAGGGTTACTACAGGTACTGACAGACTGACTCTGTCTGACTGACAGACAGGCTACTTTTTGTTCTGGAAAATCAAAAGTTCCCACGGGATTTTTAAAAACTTAAATCCACACGGGCGAAGCCGTGGGCATCATCTAGTTATACATATAAACCTTCCTCTTCAATCACTCTATCTATTAAAAAAACCGCATCAAAATCCGTTGCGTAGTTTTAAAGATTTAAGCATACATAGGGACAGAGAAAGCTACTTTGTTTTATTGTTTGTTGTTGTTGAGTTATGCAGCATGCACTGTATGCATAATTTTTAGGGGTCTGTACCCAAAGGGTAAAAACGGAGCCCTATTAATGTCACTCTGCTGTCTGTCTGTCTGTCCGTCAGCCGGTCACAGATCTCTAGCTCGCAGACTAAATGAGTTATAAACTTGAAATTTTGGTATTCGGTGTAGTAAAACGTTGACCCAAAATCAAATATTGAATTAGAAATTGAATTAAATTATTTTTCAGGGGGGAAGCTCCACCCCATTGAAAACCATACAAGAAAAAGAAGCCAGAAAAATTTTTTTTTTTCTTACTCTAGCTTGTAGGGTATCATTGTTTAGAGCTCATTGAGTAGATTACAAATACATATATTTTTTTTTAATTTTTTGCTCAAAAAATAAGGAAATAGGGGGGGCCATCAAAGTTGTTAGTTTTAGACCATTTTTGTAATGGGGGCTATCTCAAAAACTAAACTATTATAGTTAGGAATATGATATTTCAGTATATTATGTACTCTAAGCTCTATTTGAACAACAAATACTGAAAACAACGATTCATAAAGTAGTTTATAAGCTGTGACCAAAACAAATGGACATTTTTTGGGTTTTTCTTTCATGGTTTGTTGCGATGTCTAGCTCGGAAATTAAATATTTCTTAGACCCAAAGGCCTGACTCGCACTTGGCTGATTTTTTGTAATTACAGAGTCGGGCTGTTGGTGGCAACGGAACTGCCTTCGAGAAAAACTCAGTGTCAAAGGAGCAACAACTTACCCAAGTGTTGAAGAAGTCATTGCCAGGCATTACATATGTGAGCGTTCAGGACATATCGGGAGGCTGTGGTGCCATGTTTGAGGTAACAACTATTTTACTCTTCTCATAAACATGGTAATGTGAATTATAAAATCCAGTTCCCACAAAACCCTTTGTTTTTGTGGGATAAAAAGTAGCTATACCTCTCAAGATGTCAACTATAGCCATGCAAAAAGTCACATTGATTTGTAGCTGTTTTGCAGAAGGACAAACCGACAAACAAACACACACTTTTGCATTTATAGTATTAGTAAGAATGTTTCATAATTTCAACTATTCAATATTCCTGTAAATGAAAAAGTGTTACCTTTGTAACTGCTGAACCAATCTTAAAGTCTGGTCTGCCAAAGTCACAGCAAATAAAATAAATCTTGTATCAAATTAAGTACTGTATTCATAAAAGCCATATAAAAGCTATAAAAATGAATATAAATCAAGGTCTTTGCATTCTAAATTCCATTAATATATATATAGCTGTTCGTTCTGATTCACTGACTCATTCATCGCCTCTCCTGAACAATTTTGTATGAAATTTTTTTTTTTCAATAATGGTGTCGTATAGAGGATAAAAATTCATTAAGAGGAAAAATATGGAGAGAGCTGATGATTGAAGATTTCAGAGACGAGGGAATGGCATGCTTAAGCTATTGAAGATAGGTGGGGGGTGCTCGACCAAATGTCACTTGAAACGTCATCCAATTGGCAATGAGTTGAAAAAAAATTCAAAATGGCGAAAAAAAGATGGCCGCTATACAAATTTCGTCGGCGTCCAACTCGGAGGGTATAAAAGATGGAAAAGTGGTTTCTTCGCAAAAGATGATCAGGATCAGAAGATCTACTCGATGCATAGAAAAAAAATTCAAAATGGCGGAATTTATTTTTCCATAGAAAATGTATGGCGAATATTGAAGAGACTACAAGTTGTGAACTATCCAAGGCTTTGATGAGGTTCTTTGGAGAACTCTCAAAGAAAAATATGGGAAGACATGATGATTGAGGGTTTGGAAGATGGTTGAGGAGCCCGGGCAGGGTATTGTAGATAGGTGGGAGGTGCTCAAACAAAAATTACTCAAAACCTCATCCAGTTGGCACGGCGAAAAAAAAATACCAAAATGGCGGATTCAAGATGGTGGCTATACAAATTTCGTCGGTGTTTATCTCACCAAGTATACAAGATGGAAGAGTGGTTTCTTGGAAAAAGATGATCAATACCTAAAGATCTATTTGATGAGCAGAATGATTCGAAGAAAAAATATGGAGAGTGATAATGATCGAGGATTAGGAATTTGGAAAAGATAAGTGGAGGCTCCTCAAACCAAAATACCCGAAAGCAAAACCTCGCGGTCCGCTTGCGGGCCGCGCACCCACGCGCCCTACTAGTTCTTATATAACGGAAGAGGCTTGTGGCCAGAATTGGAATGTTAAAGGGTTGTATTGGTGGAAGAACGTTGCATTAAAGTAATAAAATTGATTTCCAATTAAAATAACAAAATTTGTTTTTTTTTTTTTTTCAGATTAGTATAGAAGCCAAGGAGTTTGTTGGGCTGTCCACAGTGAAGCAACATCGGCTTGTCACCAACTCCTTGAAGACTGAAATAGCTGAAATGCACGGCATACGGATCAACACAACACCAGCTTCCTCTGAGGACCACTAATTACATTACTTCTATAGAATTTAGGTCTTTCAGTTGCTTAATGATTTATTCAGTTGTTTTGTAAATATTTTGTGCTGAATAGTGATTTTGTGCTGAATAGTGAAAAAATTTAATATATTTAAGAGTGACCTCATAAAAGCAGTTTATTGTCTTTATTTCAACATTTTATATAGTGATTTCTGCTAGGAGCATAAGACGTGTGATAGTGACAAGACTTAAGCAATTGGAATTATTTTCAGTGCCAAACAATGGAGATATTTCTGTTGTTCACAATCTCTTAACTAAATTGATAGCTTTAATTCTACGCTTTAAATGTAATGCTATCCTTTTCGGCTATAATAATATATTTATTTAAACCACCTTTCATGTTAGAGATTGCTAAGATAGGTATAGATCGACCAGAATCTCATGAAAAATGGGGAAGTTAAATTTTGTAGTAAGCAACACTAGGTTAACTCGGCTGCCCTAGTGATAAACAAAGTAATTACATTCAGAACACCTTACCTGGGATCGTTTGACGAAACGAAAAATCCAGCAACTGCATTTTAAATACAAAAACAAAGTAATCAACATCCAATTACTTTGTTTTTGTGTTGTGCTTGTTGTTTACTTGGTTTTTGCATTTATATTCCGGGTTAGTGAGTGCAGTTACTTTGTTTAGGCAATTTAAATTTCAGTAAACGGTTCAAGTTATTTGAAATATTAAACTGGTAAAAAACTACTCGACATAAAACTTTTGTTAATGCAAAAAGTCAATTTCACAAAAAATGTCAGTTACTTTGTTTATCGTTAGGGCAGCCGTAGTGTTGCTAACCTTGGAATATCATTTCCCTATTTTTCATGAGATTCTGGTCGATCTATAATCATTAATTTGTGATAGGTATTGTTCAGAGCTTGTGAAAAAGGAGAATGTATTAAGTACCAATGTCATTGTTTGCGATGCTCAATCCATCAATGCATACCTAATGCATACAATCTATTTAATTTTAAAAGGTAGAGCAATAATTTTTGAGACCGTCAGATAAGGTAATAATAATAATTACCATCCATACTAATATTCTAAATGCAAAAGTAACTCTGTCTGTCTGTAAGTAAGTATGTTACGTTTTCACGCCTAAACCCGAAACAGCTATACCGATTTTGATGAAATTTCATATTGAGTTAATAATGTATATCCCTAAAAATTGGATAATAGGTTTTCATACATAGATACTTTCAGATATGAATGCGGATACTTTTCATCCCGAAAATAATTTCGACGGGAACGGCGCGCGGCATTTTTTATGCATTCGCGTATGATCGTCCTGTGGTATCGTCCATTCAGTTAAGCTGAAACTTGGCACGTACTTGGCATAGAAATACGGATATAGAATTATTTTCATCCCGGATAAGACTTTTCTCGGGATCGGGATTTTATGCGTTCGTGTATAGTTTTTTCAATTGAGCTGAAACTTGGCACAGAGATAGGATATATTTTTTCATTCCGGAAAAGAGTTTCTCCGGGAACAGTGTCCTCTAGTCTAAGATGCGATAGCGTATTATTCATTTGATTAAGATGAAACTTGACACAGCTATAGCTTGTATCCTTGGAGACGGATGATACTTTTATATATCACGGAATAGAATTCTAGAGAACGAAATCGCGGCCATTTATCGGGCAGGCAATTATTAATTAGCGAAAGGTTTGGAACTATAAAGGCTTTGTCAGACAGGATGCGTATTTTAGCGCTGCGTAGTAGCGTTATAGCGTCCCGTTTTAACGTCGCGCGAGGCTTCGTCAAACAGAACGCTTTAGCGCGCGTTAGGGCACTGACTCGACGACACCGCGCCGCCATTTCGCCATTCGCCAAAGCGTAGTGCAGATCGATAGCAGTGTGAAGAGTTTGTTCGTTATGGAGATGTCGAGTGATTCAGATGTGGAAGAATTATTACTTTTATATGCTTTATCACGGTCACAGAGAAAAAGAGTATGGGTGCACGACATCAATCAAAAGAGAAAGGATTTAGGAGAGTATCATCGTTTGTGTCGTGAGCTTGCATCACATGAAGATCGTTTTTTTACATACTTTCGTATGTCTCAAGATTTATTCGAAGAACTACATGAACTGCTCATCCCAAAAATAAGCAAATGTACCACAAACTGGAGGACACCTATTTCTACAAGAGAAAGACTTGTAATCTGTCTAAGGTAAGAAATATTTATTTTTTTAAATACATGTTCATTGCGTTATTATTATGAAAATCAATCAAAATCAGCTGAGTTGTAATCAGAAGTCGATGCTCCAAAATTAGTTACATGTAGAATATCGATTTCGCGTAGTGGTTGACGTAGCTGCTCAGGCTGTTGCAGGTATGATGAAGTACTGTTAGATAAATCTATAACAGCTACTGGGGATGAATCTTCGGGAACAGAATTGGGTACTGCATAGCAGACGGAGTCTTCGGTACTAATAATGGAATAGTGTGGTGAATTCAATATCTGGACGTTTTCTTGCAGTTCCTCTGTTTCTATGCTTGCAAATAACTTGGCTAGTTCTACTTTGGCTTTTATCTGTTTGTCTTTGGAAAAACTTTTAAATGTTTGGGCATAACTTTGGAATAGGTGATCTATGGCATCATACTCTTGTTTTTTCTTATTTTGAAGAAAATTTATAACTTTATCCATTTCGCTGTCAGTTTTTTTTATTTTCTTAGCTCGTGAACTATTTGTGTCATTTGTTTGGGGCGTCTCTAGCGGAGGTGTTTCTGGCGGGGGTGCGCTTTGTGTTCTTGGTGGAGGTGTCTGTGGTGGAGGCGTCTCTGGAGATTGAGTTTCTATAGCTGACGATGTTTCTGGTGTAGGTTCTCGAATATTTGAAGTTCTTTCTCGATCTGTCAGAGTTGAGTCAAGGAACTGTAACTGGGAAGCCCAAGGCCATTTTGTAAATTTTTTTGCAGCTTGTCCTGTAGTACCTGCAACCTCTTTTTTGTATCTCATATAATTGTCCCTCAAGCTCTTCCATTTTTTTTTAGCTACTTCACCTATAAAATAAACATAAATTGTATTATTTTGTTTCAGGTACTTAGCTACGGGTGATTCACATCAGACCATAGCCTTCTCCTTCCGAGTAGGTCGTTCAACAGTCGGTGGTATTGTAAAAGAAGTCTGTACAGAAATCTGGAATACATTACAACCAGAATATATGCCATCGCCTACTGAAGAGACATGGAAACAATCAGAGAAGGGTTATAGGGAAACCTGGAACTTCCCGAATTGTGTCGGTAGTATTGATGGGAAACATGTCTCTATAAAGTGTCCCCAAAATAGTGGATCAGAATATTTTTGCTACAAGAAGTTTTTTTCTGTAGTTCTTCTTGCTATAGTCGATCCATGTTACAAATTCACCGTCATAGATGTCGGTAGTTACGGGCGGCATAGTGATAGTGGTATATTCGAGAACTCAATATTTTATCGGCAATATATCCACGGAAAATCTCTGCTGCCAGATAAACCTCTTCCAGGCACCGAGGAGCCCGTACCTCATGTACTTATCGGCGACGAAGGTTTTGCTTTAAAAACATATTTGATGCGTCCATTCCCAAGAGCCTTAGCCACACAAGACGAAAGAAAAACAAATTTTAATAAAAGACTTTGCAGGGCACGTCGGGTGGTTGAAAATACATTCGGAATATTAGCACAAAAATGGCGCATTTTTTTACGACCTATTGACTGTGATGTGGACACATCAATTGATATTATTAAAGCTGCATGTTGTTTACATAATTACTTGCGAACAAAACAAGGTACAGCGATATTAACTCCGGAGTCGGAAGACGAAAACGCACCTATGCGTGCTTTAATAACTCATCGTCCAACAAATAGAAGATCAACGACTGCAGCATTCGAAACTCGTGAACAATTTGTGTCTTATTTTAATCAATAACGAATTTTTTTACTTAACAGTTTCATTAATTTCTTTTCCGATTTGTGCCCACAATTTTGCCTTCATTGATATATCTTTATATGAACTATCCTTCGTATTATATAAGCATGGATATTTTCTAACCAATTCTATCAAATTTTCGATCATTATGCAGTATTTTATTATTATTTTACGCCTATTCACTCCGACGCTAAAATAAAATTTGTAAAAAAATACAACACCCGACGTTAAAAGCGTCCTAAACTCCTAACGCCGCGACAGAGCGTTGCGTACTGCTAGCGCCGGCGCTCTGTTTGACGGTATTGTACGATGGTAGTACAACACATCTTAGCGTCATAGCGCGGCGTCAAGTTAACGCTCTGACGCGCGCTAAGTACGCGTCCTGTCTGACAAAGCCTTAAAACGTAGCAAAAATACCGTTATTTTAAAATTAACGTCAATCCCGTCCAGTTAGGTACGTTACGGGCAGAGTAAAGTAGATTTTTATAGTTGCCGAAGTAGATTTTACCAATTTAAATATGGTCACACTGGTTTTTACGTCTCCTGTCAAATGTCATATGTCATTTCTTTCAAATCAACGTGAAATCAACATGGCGCTCAACCTTACTGTAAAGGTTCATCCCGTTGTTCTATTTCAAATTGTAGATGCATACGAGAGACGAAATGCGGATTCACATCGCGTTATCGGCACATTATTGGGTAAAATAATATTTTCGTTTTTGGGACTTAGAATGATTATGGTTCCAACATATTCGCCGACTCGGCAAGTTAACCTTTTCCAATTTTGTTTTGATTTATTTTGTGTTAACCTTAATTTAAAGACGGTCTATACAAAGATTTTAGAGAAAGTTTATACGTCAAGAAGAAGTGTTGTAAAACGTGTAACAAAGTGAGTGTCGTATTTAACAAGTGTGCGCTTAGGTAATGTTTGTGTGTGCACAGGAACCTCGGACAAGGGTGTGGTGGAGGTGACCAACTGCTTCTGCGTGCCGCACAAGGAGCACGCCGACCAGGTGGAGGCGGAGCTCAACTACGCCATGGACGTGTACGAGCTCAACAGGAGGGTCAACGCTTCAGAGAACATTGTTGGTGAGTTTACACACTATCAACAATTGTTCAATGCCTCTCTGCATTCAAGAATTTATAATTTAGAATAGTATCGCCATTGCGATGGGCTGGTTACACCAGTAATAATAATAATAATTAAGCTTTTTTATTTCCATCATTTCCTTAATAGTATACAGTGTATAAAACAAACTTCATGTGGTTATTTTTTGTTAGTCGTTTTAGTAAATAGATTGGGTTGGGTATAGACATCCGGTACTTGATTTTACTTATGTTTTCAGTTTAGGAGCTTTGTCAGGGTTAAACTTGAACCATATACACTGTTTTTGGATGTCGGAAATTCATTTTGAATTAATTACGATAAAAATAAATTTTACTAAAAATTGCGTTTAACGAAATGCAGAATATACGTATTTGGTCTAGCTTATGAATTAGATGAGGAAAAAAGTGTGAATAAAAGCATTGAGAGCCGAGCGAAGCGGAGCGGGGCGAGGCGTCCGTCGTCCCCTATAATCTGACATGAAAAAGGTATATTTAACAGGATAGGTAATTAATATATAGGTCAAAATCTAATTTAAGAAGCTAGGTTAGGTTAGAACATAATAAAAGCATTGAGAGCCGAGCGAAGCGGAGCGGAGCGAGGCGTCCCCTATAATCTGACATGAAAAAGGTATATTTAACAGGATAGGTAATTAATATATAGGTCAAAATCTAAGAAGCAAGGTTAGGTTAGGTTAGAACATAATAAAAGCATCGAGAGCCGAGCGAAGCGAAGCGGAGCGAGGCGTCCCCTATAATCTGACATGAAAAAGGTATATTTAACAGGATAGGTAATTAATATATAGGTCAAAATCTAATTTAAGAAGCTAGGTTAGGTTAGGTTAGAACATAATAAAAGCATTGAGAGCCGAGCGAAGCGGAGCGGAGCGAGGCTTCCCCTACAATCTGTCATGCAAAAGGTATATTTAACAGGATAATAATATATAGGTCAAAATCTAATTTAAGAAGTTAGGTTAGGTTAGGTTAGAACATAACAAGTGTAAATTGAATATTTAAAAACCCCCGACATTCGCCATTTAGTGGCGGCGGCCATCTTGAATTTGCAATAGTGCTATTCTATTAGTCAAGCCCTTTCATTTGATACCCATATCAAGGGAGTTGTGAAAAAATATATCATCCGCCATTTTGTAGCGGCGGCCATCTTGGACCGATTTTCATCAAACATAGCTAAGAACACTCTCGACTAATTCTCCTTTCAAACAAAAAAAAACCGCATTCAAATCGGTCCACCCGTTTGAGCGCCACAGGGGAACAGACAGACACACACACACACACACACACACACACACACACACACACACACACACACACAGACACGTCAAACTTATAACACCCCGTCGTTTTTGCGTCGGGGGTTAATAAAAGCATTGAGAGCCGAGCGAAGCGGAGCGGAGCGAGGCGTCCCCTATAATCTGACATGAAAAAGGTATATTTAACAGGATAGGTAATTAATATATAGGTCAAAATCTAAGAAGCTAGGTTAGGTTAGGTTAGAACATAATAAAAGCATCGAGAGCCGAGCGAAGCGGAGCGGAGCGAGGCGTCCCCTATAATCTGACATGAAAAAGGTATATTTAACAGGATAGGTAATTAATATATAGGTCAAAATCTAAGAAGCTAGGTTAGGTTAGGTTAGAACATAATAAAAGCATCGAGAGCCGAGCGAAGCGGAGCGGAGCGAGGCGTCCCCTATAATCTGACATGAAAAAGGTATATTTAACAGGATAGGTAATTAATATATAGGTCAAAATCTAAGAAGCTAGGTTAGGTTAGGTTAGAACATAATAAAAGCATCGAGAGCCGAGCGAAGCGAAGCGGAGCGAGGCGTCCCCTATAATTTGACACGAAAAGGGCATATTTAACACAGGATAATCAATTTATATGTCAATATTCCTGTGTAAAAGAAGTGAGGTTATGATTTATAAAAAAAAAACATTACTCAAAAACTATACATTTCCGACAGAGGGGAAAGGTGGGGGGGGTTTACCCTACGTCCCCCCCCTCCCCCCTCCCCCTCCCACACTCGTACTGTTACAGCCCTACCTTAAGCATGTATCGCTGACATCGCTTAACACCAATTTAATTCATGTCACGACTCAGCAATATATGCCTATAAATACCGAATATCGAATAGAAATAGTCAGTCCTCATAAATAATTCTATATCGTCATTCTGCATCCCTCAGGACTCCGACTCGACGGTGTTGAAATAGTCCAAGTAAGAATTTTGTTAAGTGTGTAGCATTAATTAATAAATATACTATAGATGACATAAGTGGTGTTTTTCTATAAGACATCCACCTATCGTCTATAACATAATTGGTGTCAGAAGAAAGGGGATTTTTTATCCTCCCTGGTCGCCTACTCCTGACGACGACCTGTTGCCACACACTACCCGAAGAGCCAAGTTGCCGCCTGCCTGCCGAGTTAGTCACCTGCTGCCCGTAACGTTTCACTGACGATTTACGAGGTCGCCACCAAACATCGCCAGGACGCCGCAAACATCGTGTCGCCTGTCTGCTCAGTTGGTAACCTGCCGCCTCACCTCATCGTTTCACTGACGGTCTGAGAGGCCGCCGCCAGCAACATCGTGGACATCGTGTCACCGGGCTCGATAAATTTACACAAAATTCTACACGCGACGCTGACCTACATCACACCGAGTCGTAAAAATCGCAACGCTGCATTTCGCCGAGGCCGCATCGCCGCTGTATCTATGTCATCATATTGCATATTCAGCATCTTGTGAGTGTATTTTTTCAATTTATTAACTTATTTTGTATTGACCTGATTTTACGCGTGGGTTATTCACTTCATATCACGTTATAATTTTATTTCAAACATATTAATTAGTTATATTATTTTTATATCAAAATGGAAAACAAAAATGTCCAGGCACCTTCTCGATCTTCTATTTTACAGGAAGTAGATTTTTCGGTCTTAGCTAAATTCATAAAACCTTTCGACGGTGACAGAAATAAACTGTCCCCTTTTTTAAGAAATTGTGAGAATGCAATGAGCTTAGCTTCCCCATCTCAAATCAGTATTTTATTAAAGTATATAATTTCACAACTAGAAGGCAAAGCGGAAACCGCTTGCTCTTTAAAAATATTCGATAACTGGCTCGAGTTGAAACAGTTCCTAAGAACTACATTTGGTGAAACTAAACACCGAGATCACTTGCTATTAGATTTATTAAGCTGTAAGCAAAAACATAACGAAACAGTATCCGAATTCAGTCTCCGTATAGAAACATATCTGACGCGACTACAGACAGACATATCGCTCTCTACTAGAGACTCCTCAGAGATCAAAGGACGGATTGCCAGCACTGAAGACCTAGCGCTGCATACCTTGTTAATAGGGTTACCTAGTCATATTTCTAACATATTAAGATGTCGTAATCCTACTACCTTATCTGAAGCTATCAACCTGGCTATTCAGGAAGAAAAATTCCAAAACTATATTCAATCTTCAGAACCTACAGAGCCGAGGTTTAAATGTAAATTATGTGGAAAAAATAACCACCTAGAAAAAAACTGTTTCTTTGCTCACAAACGTCCCGTTCATTCTACGAATTTAAGTAATCAAGCTCAGCCTTCTAAATCCTTAAATCCAGTGAATAATAATACGTCTATCATATGTAGGTATTGCTGGAATCGGGGTCACGAAATTAGTCAATGTCGAAAACGTCAATACAATAACTCGCGAAAAGATTTTTCCACCACGCAAATACATAACTCTGACTCACATAATAATAATTTAAACTAGCTTGCATTCCGGTTTTACGTCGTACGGAATGGTCGAATCAAACCGACGTATTAAAAAATCAAGTTTCTAAATCCGTGTCACGCGTCAACAACCAGGGTAACCAGCCCCAAATTCATGACCGTGTACAAAATCCCACTGAATCCGTGTCACAGGTCACCCAACAGGGTAACCAGCCCCAAATGCATGGCCGTGAACACATTACTAAATCAAAATCCACTGTATCTTTTCCAGCCAACCGACAGGGTAACCAGCCCCAAATGCATGGCTGCCATAAAAATAAAAATAACACTACTATATCTAACAACTTTACTAATTCTACTAATTCCAATATTACTAATTCTAATAATTCTACTAAATCTACTAACTCTACCAAATCTCCTTTATCCCATCCTCCTGTGCGTAGTATAAATAACATAAATCCTAAAAATGATCTGACATATAGCAATTTTCTTAAATCTCGATCCAAACCAACAAGCCTTTACCACTCAAATCCATGAATTTAACCAAAATCTTTTAAAAACTTCATGTTCAACAATAGCTTACTCGACATCAATTGACCTAGACTCATCAAATCCCTATTGCGAAGATATTCTCGATTCTTTAGAAAACAAAGATACTTTTATAAGTTCTGAGAAAGAATTATATACCGTAAGACATACAAAATTCAAGAATAAATTATGTTTTCACATGTTTACTAAAGTACACCACTTTGACTCTAGTACCTACCAAGGAATATTCAAAACCTTAAATTCTCTTCGCAATGAACTAATTATGCTTCATCCGAATGTTAAAGAAATTTCTATGTCCGATTTTTCTAATCCATTTGATAAACTCAATTTTACAATTATATACGAAATAATCTGTTATCTTTTCCATAACACGCATATCAAGATAAACATTTACCATAATAAAATTATATATCCAAAGCCCAACGAAATTCCTACAATATTAAAGGATAATCATGATTCCCCTATCGGTGGACACATCGGTTCCACGCGCTTGTATAATAAAATTAAAGGTATTTACTATTGGAAAAGTATGAAAAAGGACATCAAAACCTATGTAAGTCATTGTCCAAAGTGTCAACAAAACAAAGCTTTACGACAATGTAATAAAGCTCCAATGGAAATAACTTCTACATCTCATGAACCACTTCAAAAGATATTCACTGATATAGTAGGTCCCTTACCAGAATCTGGGCAAGAGAAATTTAGGTACATAGTCACTTTTCAAGATGATCTAACAAAATACTCTATGGCTTATCCAATCACTAATTCGACAGCTGAACAAACAGCTGATGCACTAATTAAATTCATCTGTCATTTTGGAATCCCTAAGACTTTGCTTTCGGACCAAGGGGTCCATTTTATCGCTGAAGTATATAAACAAATAACATCCTTATTCAAAATTAAACACCTGTTTTCTACCCCGTATCATCCTCAAACAAATGGCGCTCTTGAACGAAGTCACAGCACCTTAAAAGAATATTTAAAATCCTACGTCAACAATGATCAAAACAATTGGCATAAATACCTTCCTACTGCACTCATTTCATATAATTCAACTATTCACTCCTCCACCAATTTTTCACCTCATGAACTATTATTTGGCTGCAAACCACATCTACCAAGTTCCCTATACGAAATTGATCCGACAATCACTTACCCTGATTATATAAAAACATTGAAACAAAAGTTGATCAATACACGTGACATAGCCAGAGAAAATATCCTGCGTCACAAGGAACATTCAAAGACATATTACGATAAAAATGTCAGAACTACGTCTTACAATGTCGGAGATATGGTATACTTAAAACAACACCATAGATTACGTAAGGCTCTTTCTAGCATTTGGAAAGGCCCTTACAAAGTCGTTGAAGTCCATAATAATAATAATGTCACGCTCTTAGTAAATCGCAGACATATAAGGTATCATTTTGATCAAATCAAGCCAGCTCATAATAGTTAATTCTTATCGTTTAATAATAACATTCAAAATCTCAGTAAAATCTTAGACACTGTTTCAGCCAATGCCAATGTCAATTAAAATAATTTTTCACTTATCAATTTACTTTAAAGAATTCTTTTATTTTTTAATCGACTCTATTCTATTTCTTTCATAATCCAGATAGCTCTATATTAATTAACCCAGCCGTAAAATTCATGGCAATAACACAAAATAAGCTAATAATATATTCAGCGTTACAAAACTTAAGTGAGTGTAAAGTGTGTGTAAATAACTTGTGCAAAATAATACATATATACAATCGGCACTAGATTGTTTGTCGGAAATCCGATATGTGAAGTGATCATATTACCCAAACATGTAAAATGTATCCATGAATCATGTACTTAATTATAAAATACTTATAAGCAATTTTTATAATAATAATTGAATATGTATTCAAGAAATTCTATACCTAGTTACCCAAATATTGTAAAAGCTTAATATCATAAGTTACTTTTATTGTCTCAAGAATTTGAAACCAAAATCTATGTTCTATTATCCTAGTTTTAATATAATCACCACTATTTCGGAATAACTACTATATTATCTGTGCCTGTATTTTCTTTTTATATAAAGTGTTTTTGTTGTAAAAAATATAGAAATATGAATCCTTAGTCCTTAATTCATGTTTTTGCATAAAATTTATAAATACTGTATAACTAAGTCTAAAACTGAAACTTAAAACACTGACTCTTATACTAGTTCTCCAAGAAGAAATCTTGAATTAATGTAGAATAATAATTGTAATCTTTATGAAATAATTCTTCGGATAAAATTTACCATTTCTTTGTAATTCAAATCTCAATGTTCTATTTACTATTTCATTATAATGTTTTACTATATCCTGTGTTATTTTACTAGTAAGTTATATTAAGCTAAACTAATTTTATAATGTACAATCCGAAGTTATTTTTCCATGTCTTATTTTCCAATTCTGTTTCAATTTCTTTGTAATACTTGGACTATACTCACATCCTGGTTTATCCTGGGATGTTCCGTTTTAAAGGGGGAGGTGTTACAGCCCTACCTTAAGCATGTATCGCTGACATCGCTTAACACCAATTTAATTCATGTCACGACTCAGCAATATATGCCTATAAATACCGAATATCGAATAGAAATAGTCAGTCCTCATAAATAATTCTATATCGTCATTCTGCATCCCTCAGGACTCCGACTCGACGGTGTTGAAATAGTCCAAGTAAGAATTTTGTTAAGTGTGTAGCATTAATTAATAAATATACTATAGATGACATAAGTGGTGTTTTTCTATAAGACATCCACCTATCGTCTATAACAGTACGCAAGTACCGGATATCTATACTTTTACCAATAGATTTAAAAAAGTTAGTGTTAGTTTGTTAGTGTGTTAGTCTTTGATGGATCCCAAAGTCTGGGTGAAAGCCTCCTCCATTTCTTTCCACTTTTTCCTATTTTGGGCAGCATACATTCAATCTCTTCCAGCCACTTCTACAATGTCTTGAGACCACCGTTTCTTGGGCCTGCCCACTTTCCGCTTGCCGTGTGGTCCTGTCCATTTCGTCACTGTTTCCGTCCACCTTCCATCTCTGCACCTAGATATATGTCCAGCCCATTGCCATATCCATGTCCATAATCGTTTTTTTCAGGTGCAGTTCATACTTTCCTTTTAGAATTTCTTTCTGAGACCAAAATTTGTTCCATGAGATTTGAATTCTTCTATCTACTTCTTCTTCGTTATTATTTATGTTAAATGATATTTTCTTCCCGAGATATATGTAATCCTTCACATATTCTATTTTGTTTCCTTCTACAGAGATAGGGATTTCAGATCCGTTCGTCATTAATTTGGTTTTGGTAGTATTCATTTGCAGTCCCACCTTTCTACTCTCTATGTCTAACTCTCGGATCATCTTCTCCAGTTCCTGTGTAGTTTTGGCAAAAAGGATTATGTCATCTGCAAATCTTAGATGATTCAGACTCTGGTTTCTTATAGGAAGGCCTTTGTTCTTCCAATCTACTTTTTGAAATATTTCGTTTAGTACAGCTATAAATAGTTTGGGTGACAAAGGGTCTCCTTGTCTGACCCCTTTTTCTATTGAAAAGTATTCGCCAAAAGTTTCTAGTTTAATTCTGCTTACGCTATTTGAGTAGATGTATTGTAGTATGTGTATATATTTTTGGTTTATTTTACAATTCTCTAGTGCTTTCCAAATTGAGTTGTGTGTTATGCTGTCAAATGCTTTTGAATAATCTATAAATGCTGTGTATAGTATTTGGTTGTATTCTGTAAATTTTTCAATAACTTGTTCCAATACATGCATATGGTCATTTGTAGAGAAACCAGATCTAAAACCCGCCTGCTCTATTGGTTGCTTCATATCTATTGCAGGTGATATTCGGCTATTCAAGATTGATGCAAACAACTTGTAGATACTGTTTAGTAAACTTTTTTTTTTTTTTTTTTTTGTTTTGTGCCTTATCATGCGATCAGTCGGTAGACTATGAGCAGATTGGTTGGAGGACAAATTGGCTTGATTGGAGACAACTTCCCCAGCGGGAAAACTCCATGAGTCACAGCTAAATATCCAGTATATGCTTTCTCTTTAGTCGACGGATCGCCTGTGGCATTGTCAACTGCACTGCCAGGCGATTAGGATGGTTAGTAAGTCGTGTTTTGTAGTTGCAACTATAGCTTTTAATTTCTTCCTTTACTGTGTTAATATTTAAGTGCTCATGGAGTTCCGGTATCTGCAAGAACCATGGCGCGTTGGATAGTTGTTTCAAAATGTAATTTTGAGCTCTTTGAATAATTTGAATATTGGAGTTGCATGCTGATCCCCAGAGTTCTATGCCATATGACCATATCGGCTTTATTATTGTCTTGTATATCAGGAGCTTGTTATCTAAGGAAAGTCTGGATTTCCTTGAAAGCATCCAGTACAGCCCTCTATATCGGTGATAGATCTCATCCCTCTTAGTTTGAATGTGTTTCTTCCAGGTAAGCCTTCTGTCTAAATGCATTCCCAAGTACCTGACATCGTCACTTTGCGGAAGCTGATTGTTCCGCAGTGAGACCGGAGGACAGTTTCCTCGACGAAGTGTAAATGTTATATGCACTGATTTTGTACCACTAGCTTTTATTCTCCATTTCGACAGCCATTTGTCAATCTCGTTTAGACCACGTTGCAGAATAGCCGAGGCTTCATCAGGATTTTTACTGCGAGCAAGAACAGCAGTATCATCCGCGAATGTAGCCACAGTGACATTATCTACTTGTGGTAGGTCACTTGTATAGATTGTGTAAAGTATTGGACCTAGCACTGAGCCTTGTGGCACACCAGCTGTGATTGGGTGAAACGAAGAGGTATATTCGAATTCCTTGACTTGAAATATCCTATCGGTCAGGTAAGATTTCAATAATCCGAAGAATGTATGAGGTAGTAGTGATTTAATTTTGAATAGTAGTCCTGTATGCCAAACTTTATCAAATGCTTGCTGCACATCAAGGAATGCAGAGGAGCAGTATTCTTTGTGTTCAAGTGCATCTCTAATTGTTTTGCATACCCTATGTATTTGTTCAACAGTTCCATGATGCTGGCGGAAGCCAAATTGATGGTCTGGGATGATACATCTTGAACAGAGTTCCTTCATAAGCCTTTGCAACAAAACTTTTTCACAAATTTTTGATGTCACCGGTAATAAACTGATTGGCCTGTATAGAAAGTGGTGGTAGGTTTCTTTTCTGGACCAAACTTTGCATTTATTATTTCTCCTGTCACCACATTTCCTGTTTCCTCTATGGCTTCCTTAATAGCATGAAAAGGAGTTGTATAGTGTAAATTTCTAATTACTATTCTGTAATTTCTGTTATCCTTCCTATTAAATGTGTGTCCAATTAAACCATTTTCTCGAATTACACATATTAACATCTTGTATATATCAACATCATGGGTCAAAATTTTTAATTGATTTCTGTTGATTTTGTAATTAAACTGAGATTTCTCTACAACTGATTCCAGGAGTTCAGTTAGTTTATTCAGATCTTCAACACCATATAGGATAATAGGTGGAGGTTTGCTGGGCTTCTTTGTCTTTGGTCCATTTGACTTTTCTTCTGTTAAATCGACCACTAATCCACTAAAACTGTTGCTTGTTTCAATTTTTTCTGGCGAGGGTGAGTTTTCTATTTTTTTCCTTTTTGGGTTTCTTATTAGGGGTACTCTTTGCCAGTCAGGAGGCTGTACAGATGTATCTTTATGAGGTTCTGCATCATTACAGTGGATCTGTTGGAGAGCTTTTGTAGTGTAGCTTTTTGTGTTTAGTAAACTTATTGGTCTGTAATTTCCGATGTCCAATGGATTCCCTTTTTTATACAATAGAATTATATCTGAGTTGCACCATTGATTGGGGACCTTTTCGTATTCAAGTACCATGTTAAAAAGTTTCGCTAAACTTGTTAGCAACATAGGTGCTCCTAGTTTTAAGGCCTCGTTATAAATATTGTCTGGTCCTGGACTTTTTTCTGATTTCAATTTCTTTATATGTTTGATTATCTCATGTAACGAAATTTCTTCAATCCCATCTTGATTTCCATCTGTTTGTGCAGTGTTAGGGGAGAGTTCATCATTAGAGGGGTTTTCTGGTATTTTTTTATAAAGTTCTGTATAGAATTCTGTGGCATGCATTATGATGTCATATCTATTTTTTGTTTCTCCTTCTTTAGTTTTCATTTTCTGAATCCAATTTTTATTTGTGTTAAGTTCTTTATATGCTCGTTTTGAGCTTCTGTATTGTAGAAGGTTATTTTGTATAATTATGAATCTGTGTTTTTTGTAGTCTTTCCTGATAGCTTTATTTGTTAGTTTAAATAGCTTTGTGAGTTCTCTTTTATCTTCCTTGGTTTTATTCTTTTTTAACAGTTTTTCTGTGCGTTGGTTAATTAATTTTAACGTGTCTTCACTAAGTATCTTCTTTTTGCTATGGGTTTTCTGATTGTTCATATTATACTTTAGACTTTTTGTTATGACTTCTTCTAATTTGTTATAATAGAGTTGTACATCTTTAGTGTCTCCGACTTCATTTAGTGATACCATATTTTCTGTGAGATTTTTTACATACATAGATTTTTCACTATCTGTCTGTTCAATGCCTCTCTTCATTCAAGAATTTATAATTTAGAATAGTATCGCCATTGCGATGGGCTGGTTACACCAGTAACGTGAGTATAATATATGGGCAAAGCAATAATTGGGTGGTAGAAGGCATGCGGAAGGGACAGCAGCTCAAGAGATGAAATTGTGACTATAGCATGAAGAACTTAGCGAAGACAGGCAACAAATAGAAGTCCCAAAAGGCAACAGATTGTTTAGAAGACATAAAAAACAGTAATGTAATTTGTGCAGGCTGGTGGGCGACGGGCAACGAAGTGACAAATCACTCGTCAGTGATACACGAGTACTACTCGCGCGAGTGTCGCGAGCCGGTGCATGTGACGCTGGACACGTCGCTGGCGGGCGCGCGCATGGGGCTGCGCGCGTACGTGTGTGTCGCGCTGGGAGTGCCGCGTGGGAAGCAGGGCTGCATGTTCACCCCCGTCGACGTAGGGCTCACATACTACGAGCCTGAGGTGAGTGTACTCAACAACTTGTAATTTTTTGCAAAAAAAAATTGAGAAAAAACATTTTCCCATACAAAATGTTCACAGGTTTCGTAGCTGTCAAACATCCCGTCGTGTGGATACAGTAAATTCTCTCTGCCGTACCTATATAATTCTTCCATACGTGTGTTTATCACCTAACTCCTTTATTATTTGTTGTTATGTTTATCACCTAAACGGCTGGACCGATTTGTATTACTGGGTAGGTACCTACAGGTAACCTACCGGGTCTCAGTAGGTGGCGCCGATGTTGGTATGTGGGCACTGCACTGGGCAGGACAAAGTGTGCCAGGTTCACTAGTTTATTTATAACTAGATGATGCCCATGGCTTCACCCGTGTGGATTTAGGTTTTTAAAAATCCCATGGGAACTTTTGATTTTCCAGAACAAAAAGTAACCTATCTGTAGTAACCCATCCCCAAAATGGAAAAATTCCTTGGGATGAAATTCCTTACAGCATCAGGGTTGAGGAGTTGGATATGTACCTATTCGAGTTCATTCAACTATAGTCTTTAATTGGTACCCCCAATATCAATTTAAATGACCGACAATTCCTAAATCCCATTAGTTTTGGGGATCAGGTCCCCTACAGCATCAGGATTGAGGAGTTGGAATCCAAATTTTTTGTAGGACAGTGTTGCAATGTTTCTCTATCGATTAAAAAAAATTACGCAAATCGGTTCAGAAATCTCGGAGATATCGGCGTACATAGGTAGAAAAACACAACTCCTCCTTTTTTGAAAGTCGGTTAAAAAAGTAGCCTATGTTACTCCCTGATTGATTCTCTACTTGTATGTGAAAGTCCCGTCAAAATCGGTTCAGCCGTTCCGAAGATAAGCCCGTTCAAACAGACAGACAGACAGACAAAAATTTTAAAAACATGTGAGTCGGTTATGGTACCATTCAAATAACCATGTGAGCTTAATATGAGGTAGTTATTTCGAAAATTACAGACAGACACTTCAATTTTATTTATTAGTATACAACATTAGTTCTACTTTGCGCAAAAACCGAAACACGTGTCAAATATTTTTACATTAAGAATATTTATACAAAATTTCAAAAAAATATATTGAAAAGTAACGAAGTTATAAGCTTGTTATGTTGCGTCGTTGTCCTCGAAAAAAATGGTCACCGCAAGCCGTCGCCGCAGGGACTAGCGATCGACTCGAGTTGAATGACCGCCGCTGTGTGCCGACCGTCAGCTGATGCGCGGTAAATCATTGTGTCTCAGCTTGTAGGATTTCAAAATATTTTTGGACAAAAATATAACACTATATAAAAATGGTTGGATTCGATTTTGTTACTGATTCTGAACAAACTACTTTCAGGTTTTGCGTAAAGTAAAATTAACGTTGTATATTTAAAATTCTTTAAAGTCTGTATGTTACTAATGCATGAGTAGTGAGTACCCTATGGAATGTTATTTATGGTTTATTAGTTGGTAGTCTGCCCCCTGATTGTGTAACTTTTGACGATGAAATGGTATTCATTTGATGGCCTAAGTCCTAAGGCATCAAAGTAAAATAAACCATACTGTCATTGAAATAGAGCTCAATTTCGTGTATCCATTCTTATACGATTAGGTATGTACGTACGATCCATAACGTTCCATGTTGAAATCAGTTGTACTGAATTTGTGACTAAGTTAATACATTCAAGGTATATTTTACTTTAATGGCCTTAGGCCATCAAATGAATACCATTTCATCGTCAAAAGTTACACAATCAGGGGGCTGTACCCATGCGTGAGTTAAGTGACTAAACTTTAAATCAAGTAATTGACTAAACTTTAGAGTGGAT
Organism: Melanargia galathea; assembly: GCA_920104075.1. NCBI lineage: Eukaryota > Metazoa > Arthropoda > Insecta > Lepidoptera > Nymphalidae > Melanargia > Melanargia galathea. The sequence continues at coordinate 20,260,740 of OV049873.1, read as the reverse complement.
TGCCTTGGAAACTTGTAATGGGAAATGATACAATTGAAACTATACTAATGTTAATCTGAATAATTGTGTACTTAAATAAAATTTTTTGTTCCAAAATGAAAAAATGGTGACCACATATATTTTTTATGTTTAAATAAAGAATGGTAAATGAAGAAATTGTAGTTCACACAAAAAGGTAATTACATATATGCAAAATTGAGTGTTGCACATGGAGTGGTTGAACAACAAGACGTGTTGTTTGTGTTGCAGATAGTGGGGCTGCAGCTGTGCCAGAAGACCATCGGGCCGGGCGGGCGCTCGCGGCAGGTGCAGCCCGTGGTGGACCTGGCGCAGGTGGCCGAGGCGGCCGCCAAGCTGTCCACAGTTCTAGACCAGGTACGGCCGCGGACGGTGGCGGTGGTGACCCGCGCACTTCCGACACCACATACGCCCGTCGGTCCTATTTGATCTCTCCAGTTTTGTTGAATTACCATTACATTGGACTATTCTTTACACATGCAATGTTGAGCTCTATTGCATATTCCGCGTCGTCGGCTAAACTCCATGGAGATCAGCCGCTGCGGTCGAAAGTCAACCGAAACATCATCACTAAACTTCTTCATTCTGGGCAGGTGTCCGCACATAAACCGTGAAGGTCTGCTGCGTGATGTGCGCGATATGTGCCTCTTTTGTGGAAGTCTTCACTCCAGCCAACCGAGATCACTCCAGAAGCCTAGCAGGCCACCCAGGGTCGCCGAGGACTTCTTGGAGCGAGGCTGCGTGATCCTAGGTGGATCTCGCGTTGTTCATCACTTAACTTATTTTCGAGTAAAGGAATAGCGAGTGCACTCGTGTTCGTGCACGCACCTGACGGTGTCCGTCTGAATGGCTGACGGTAACTCACAAATTCAAGTGAAACCTTATCTATAATTTAGTAGTTTTTTAGTAGTATTTGGTAGTTAAGATAAAATATTTAGTAGTTCAATATAACCAAAATTAAATGAAAAATAAAGTGCGCCGCCAAGCTGACGTCACGTTGGCGGGTAGAATTTTAACGGCGTACAATACTTTGAAAATATATATGTCAAATTTTAGTAGTCTTTTGGTAGTTAATAAAATTACGTTAAATCTTATTCACGCCTTTGTTTATAGACTGGAAAATATATTTTCTTTTTCTTCATCGGAAACGCCTGTGGAAATTATCATAGCAATCTTTCAGCAGAACTAATTTAATTATTTTTCATTTAATTTTGGTTATATTGAACTACTAAATATTTTATCTTAACTACCAAATACTACTAAAAAACTACTAAATTATAGATAAGGTTTCACTTGAATTTGTGAGTTACCGTCAGCCATTCAGACGGACACACCTGACGTCAGAGGTGCGTCGTGCGGCGTGGGGCGTGCGGCGAGTAGACGTGTTGTGACGGAGGTGCACGCGGCAGGTGGTGCAGTACGTGGAGGAGGTGCTGGCGGAGCGCGCGGCGCCCAACGACGCGGTGGGCCGGCAGCTGCTGGAGCTGGTGACGGCGCTGCCCGACATGGCGGCCGACACCTTCGCCGACGCCTTCAACTCGGGCGTCAAGGACCTGCTCATGGTGAGTGCGACGCGACACCTCCGATCGTATCATTCGACCGACGCGGTGGGCCGGCAGCTGCTGGAGCTGGTGACGGCGCTGCCCGACATGGCGGCCGACACCTTCGCCGACGCCTTCAACTCGGGCGTCAAGGACCTGCTCATGGTGAGTGCGACGCGACACCTCCGATCGTATCATTCGACCGACGCGGTGGGGCGGCAGCTGCTGGAGCTGGTGACGGCGCTGCCCGACATGGCGGCCGACACCTTCGCCGACGCCTTCAACTCGGGCGTCAAGGACCTGCTCATGGTGAGTGCGACGCGACACCTCCGATCGTATCATTCGACCGACGCGGTGGGGCGGCAGCTGCTGGAGCTGGTGACGGCGCTGCCCGACATGGCGGCCGACACCTTCGCCGACGCCTTCAACTCGGGCGTCAAGGACCTGCTCATGGTGAGTGCGACGCGACACCTCCGATCGTATCATTCGACCGACGCGGTGGGGCGGCAGCTGCTGGAGCTGGTGACGGCGCTGCCCGACATGGCGGCCGACACCTTCGCCGACGCCTTCAACTCGGGCGTCAAGGACCTGCTCATGGTGAGTGCGACGCGACACCTCCGATCGTATCATTCGACCGACGCGGTGGGGCGGCAGCTGCTGGAGCTGGTGACGGCGCTGCCCGACATGGCGGCCGACACCTTCGCCGACGCCTTCAACTCGGGCGTCAAGGACCTGCTCATGGTGAGTGCGACGCGACACCTCCGATCGTATCATTCGACCGACGCGGTGGGCCGGCAGCTGCTGGAGCTGGTGACGGCGCTGCCCGACATGGCGGCCGACACCTTCGCCGACGCCTTCAACTCGGGCGTCAAGGACCTGCTCATGGTGAGTGCGACGCGACACCTCCGATCGTATCATTCGACCGACGCGGTGGGGCGGCAGCTGCTGGAGCTGGTGACGGCGCTGCCCGACATGGCGGCCGACACCTTCGCCGACGCCTTCAACTCGGGCGTCAAGGACCTGCTCATGGTGAGTGCGACGCGACACCTCCGATCGTATCATTCGACCGACGCGGTGGGGCGGCAGCTGCTGGAGCTGGTGACGGCGCTGCCCGACATGGCGGCCGACACCTTCGCCGACGCCTTCAACTCGGGCGTCAAGGACCTGCTCATGGTGAGTGCGACGCGACACCTCCGATCGTATCATTCGACCGACGCGGTGGGGCGGCAGCTGCTGGAGCTGGTGACGGCGCTGCCCGACATGGCGGCCGACACCTTCGCCGACGCCTTCAACTCGGGCGTCAAGGACCTGCTCATGGTGAGTGCGACGCGACACCTCCGATCGTATCATTCGACCGACGCGGTGGGGCGGCAGCTGCTGGAGCTGGTGACGGCGCTGCCCGACATGGCGGCCGACACCTTCGCCGACGCCTTCAACTCGGGCGTCAAGGACCTGCTCATGGTGAGTGCGACGCGACACCTCCGATCGTATCATTCGACCGACGCGGTGGGCCGGCAGCTGCTGGAGCTGGTGACGGCGCTGCCCGACATGGCGGCCGACACCTTCGCCGACGCCTTCAACTCGGGCGTCAAGGACCTGCTCATGGTGAGTGCGACGCGACACCTCCGATCGTATCATTCGACCGACGCGGTGGGCCGGCAGCTGCTGGAGCTGGTGACGGCGCTGCCCGACATGGCGGCCGACACCTTCGCCGACGCCTTCAACTCGGGCGTCAAGGACCTGCTCATGGTGAGTGCGACGCGACACCTCCGATCGTATCATTCGACCGACGCGGTGGGCCGGCAGCTGCTGGAGCTGGTGACGGCGCTGCCCGACATGGCGGCCGACACCTTCGCCGACGCCTTCAACTCGGGCGTCAAGGACCTGCTCATGGTGAGTGCGACGCGACACCTCCGATCGTATCATTCGACCGACGCGGTGGGCCGGCAGCTGCTGGAGCTGGTGACGGCGCTGCCCGACATGGCGGCCGACACCTTCGCCGACGCCTTCAACTCGGGCGTCAAGGACCTGCTCATGGTGAGTGCGACGCGACACCTCCGATCGTATCATTCGACCGACGCGGTGGGCCGGCAGCTGCTGGAGCTGGTGACGGCGCTGCCCGACATGGCGGCCGACACCTTCGCCGACGCCTTCAACTCGGGCGTCAAGGACCTGCTCATGGTGAGTGCGACGCGACACCTCCGATCGTATCATTCGACCGACGCGGTGGGCCGGCAGCTGCTGGAGCTGGTGACGGCGCTGCCCGACATGGCGGCCGACACCTTCGCCGACGCCTTCAACTCGGGCGTCAAGGACCTGCTCATGGTGAGTGCGACGCGACACCTCCGATCGTATCATTCGACCGACGCGGTGGGCCGGCAGCTGCTGGAGCTGGTGACGGCGCTGCCCGACATGGCGGCCGACACCTTCGCCGACGCCTTCAACTCGGGCGTCAAGGACCTGCTCATGGTGAGTGCGACGCGACACCTCCGATCGTATCATTCGACCGACGCGGTGGGCCGGCAGCTGCTGGAGCTGGTGACGGCGCTGCCCGACATGGCGGCCGACACCTTCGCCGACGCCTTCAACTCGGGCGTCAAGGACCTGCTCATGGTGAGTGCGACGCGACACCTCCGATCGTATCATTCCACTTTTTGAAAACACTTTGGATGGAAGATCATACTTTCATCTTCATTATCTCGATATATTGAAAGAGGTAAAAGTATTCTCGTAATTTTTGCTACATTAATTGATGCCCAATCCAGACCCAATATAGACATGCCCGGATGTAATAATGTGATTCTATTTTTTATTGATTTATTGAAATTGATGATTGAGATTTGTACAAAATGAACCATAGGTTGAACAATATGATACTCTAAGACATCTAATGAAAAATTATGTAGGCGCCTAATAGTTTTCTTATTTCATGGTTCGTTATTCAAAATATGAATATAAGTTCTCACCGAGCAACAAGGTATAGTACGCGACAAGGAAGCTACTAACTCTAGTAAGCTATGTGACGAATAAAATTAATCTAGTATTCATAAAGAAATTGAATCATTTTGATTGAGACGGTTTGGAGATGGTATGCGTTTGTATGTATCTATGTATGTATGTATGTATGTATGTTGGTCGCAGGTGGTGACGCTCGCGCAGCTCATCAAGACGCAGCTGCAGCTCAACGAGAAGCTCACGTTGCTCACGTCGCAGTGAGCCGCCGCGCCTCCACATACACAATAACACTACATTTTATTATCACGTTGTGTTTTATTTTATCATAGTATTTAATACATACTTACGTATGAAATCTAATATGAAAGGTAACCAGCCTAATGTCGAATTCTTTCATTATTTTAATTTTTAGTCGAAGGGTAGGTAATTTACATCTAACCAAATAATACATCGAAATGGACTCGCGATTCCTCAACTACGAATCAAGAACTTCGTTTATGGGGATGGGGGTGTCGAATTATAACAAAATACCACTGTACTCATCTGTAAACTCATCTGTAAATGAACACACTGGTCACAGTATCAAACACGTTATTTTGAGTTATTGTGAAATAAAAAGAAAACAATTATAATTAATAAAAAATTCTGTTTATTAAAAAAATAAGTTTTAATCGTCGTTAATTTACAATACTTTCGTATATTTTATTATTTACTATGTTACGCACCGAACAAAGCTTTACTTTTGTGTCGAATCGCGTCGGCAAATATTAACATTGAGGTTTACAAATGTTGAGGAGCTGTTGCGGTTGGAAGTTTAGTTTACTGCTGTACTTGTGCGAGGCGCGCGTGCTGGCGCCACACCCACTCGGGCGTCACGCGCCGCGCCCCGCATGCGGGCTGCGCGTCCGCCCCCACCACGTACTGCACGCTGCTGTCCGGCTGCACCTCGTCCTCCTGCACACCACAACACCGAGTCACCGACCAGTCAGTCAGACACTTCAACACTACGACTGTGGTACACGGAGGCAGGCCCTCCGGCCACAGAGTACCTACAGAGGGGAAGCTTCTACAAGCGGCCCGCTGTAGGTACACTCACACATATGCGCACGTTTGTCACCAACTGTACCGGTTAGTGGAACGAGCGCGCGTCCGTGAACCGTTGGTGAGTGTGTTTGTGTGAGTATACCTACAGCGGGCCGCTTGTGGAAGCTTCCTCTCTGTAGATTTACTACTCGTGTGCTCCGGCTGTCCGAGACACGGATATGAGGTATATATTGATCTAAGTATGTATACGATTTTTTATTATTTATCACTAACTTTAGCCCGCGACTGCGGCAACGAGGTAGCTCGGAAAATGGTTTTTTGGAAATTTTAGCGAGAACCCTCCATTTTGCCGGGTTAAGGGTCGGCACGCTTTAATCGGGTAAAACAAGGTACAGCTTTCCGAGTTTTTACAATAGTAAATATTTAAACTTCTACACAAAATAAATACCATTAGTGACTTTATAAAATGAAGTATAAGATCATTAAAAAAAATCGCTACAAAGTCTTATATATAGAATAATTTTTTTCAAAGAAAAATGAACCGACTTCAAACGAATCGAACTAAAAAGTTTAAAATAATTTTTTGTTCATTTAGATTGACGATTAAACTACCTAACTCAAATGATATATAATTTTTTGAAGTCGGCGCCAAATGACTTCAAGTTCACTTCAAGTCGAAAATGTGCCCCCCGGGTCCCAGACTCACCCTCCGCGACTAGGTTCACCGCGCTCGCATTCAAAAGTGGATATTCTGATTTTACTTACACGAACTGAATGTGATTTGGCGCCGACTTCAAAAAATTATATATCATTTGAGTTAGGTAGTTTAATCGTCAATCTAAATGAATAAAAAATTATTTTAAACTTTTTAGTTCGATTCGTTTGAAGTCGGTTCATTTTTCTTTGAAAAAAATTATTTTATGCTTTTTAGTGATTTGTTTTCTTTATATCTATACTAATAAATAAAATTGAAGTGTCTGTCTGTAATATCGAAATAACTACCTCATATTAAGCTCATATGGTTATTTGAACGCTACCATAACCGAATCACACGTTTTTAAATTTTTTGTCTGTCTGTCTGTCTGTCTGTTTGAACGGGCTAATCTTCGGAACGGCTGAACCGATTTTGATGGGACCTTCACATACAAGTAGAGAATTAACCAGGGAATAACATAGGCTACTTTTTTAACCGACTTTCAAAAAAGGAGGAGTTGTGTTTTTCTACCTATGTACACCGATATCTCCGAGATTTCTGAACCGATTTGCGTAATTTTTTTTTAATCGATAGAGAAACATTGCGACCCTGTTCTATAAAAACTTTCGGTTATTTAAATTGATATTGGGGGTACCAATTAAAGACTTTATCGTTGAATGAACTCGAGTAGGTACATATCCAACTCCTCAACCCTGATGCTGTAAGGAATTGTTTTCCGAAATCGTGGGGATCCCACGGGATTTTTCCGTTTTGGGGACGGGTTTCTACAGATAAGCTACTTTTTGTTCTGGAAAATCAAAAGATCCCACGGGATTTTTAAAAACCTAAATCCACACGGGCGAAGCCGTGGGCATCATCTAGTTAGGTAATAATAATATAAATGAAAACTGTGTAAAATAGATTATGACCTATATATTATTAATTATTATTAAATATCCTGTGACATTTATACATTTTATGTGTCATACTAAAGGTTTTATTATGTTCTAACCCAACCTAACCTAACTTCTGATCTATTCAAGATTAGTTTGTATGCGTACAACTCTTGTATAATTTGGATAGACCGTAATTTACAACTAGTTTCACACCCTTGCGGTTTGGCTTTGTATAGAATGGAAATACACGTAACCATGCACAAACTCCAAGGAATCACTCTGTATGCAACTGTACTGACTTCGGCCCAAAACTTTTTGCAAAAGGTCAATGTTACGTAGGCGTAGCAGAGTGAAGTCTTTGGACAGAATAGCTATATCAGACTTCAGCAATAGGTCTGGCAATCTCAGAGAACATATTAGTGACATATGTGTACATTTATGCTTATAACTTCGCACGTAAGAATGATAACTCGATGTGTTATATACTAAAACCTTCTTGAAAGTATGTAGATAACGATAGTGAAACAATCATCAAAATCGGTTCTTTAGTTGCGGAGATAATCGCGAACATACTTACATACATACATACATACTTACATACATACATACGGGTCGAATACAGAACCTCCTTTTTTTTGAAGTCGGTTAAAAAAATCGGGAAGTTCATAGAAAACTCTAAAATAGCGTTGCCGCTTTCCGAGTATTCTCAATTAGTTTGAGACATAAACACAACAAAAAATATTTTAAATTAATGTTAAAAGAACAAGGAACACGATAAATAAACTTGTTTTCCAATACAACTTTAAGTTTTTTTTAAATTGGGTAGCAAACATACCACATTTTTATCCACGACTAGATGATGCCCACGGCTTCGCCCGTGTGGATTTAGGTTTTTAAAAATCCCGTGGGAACTTTTGATTTTCCAGAACAAAAAGTAGCTTATCTGTAGAAACCTGTCCCCAAAACGGAAAAATCCCGTGGGATCCCCACGATTAGATCCCCTACAGCATCAGGATTGAGGAGTTGGAATCCAAATTTTTTATAAAACAGGGTCGTAATGTATTTCTATCGATTAAAAAAAAAAAATACGCAAATCGGTTCAGAAATCTCGGAGATATCGGTGTACATAGGTAGAAAAACACAACTCCTCCTTTTTTGAAAGTCGGTTAAAAAAGTAGCCTATGTTACTCCCTGGTTAATTCTCTACTTGTATTTGAAGGTCCCGTCAAAATCGGTTCAGCCGTTCCGAAGATTAGCCCGTTCAAACAGACAGACAGACAGACAGACAAAAATTTTAAAAACGTGTGATTCGGTTATAATAGCGTTCAAATAACCATGTGAGCTTAATATGAGGTAGTTATTTCGATATTACAGACAGACACTTCAATTTTATTTATTAGTATAGATTCACTGCAAATTTCAAGCTATATATTCCCGGAACGCGAAGCTTACGTTTCAATCAGTAAGTATCTATACTAATAAATAAAATTGAAGTGTCTGTCTGTAATTTCGAAATAACTACCACATATTAAGCTCATATGGTTATTTGAACGATACCATAACCGAATCACACGTTTTAAAAATTTTTGTCTGTCTGTCTGTCTGTTTGAACGGGCTAATCTTCGGAACGGCTGAACCGATTTTGACGGGACTTTCACAGACAAGTAGAGGATTAACCAAGGAGTAACATAGGCTACTTTTTTAACCGACTTTCAAAAAAGGAGTTGTGTTGAAATCGGTAAATACAGATGTTAAAAACGCCCTGATAGGTATTTTCGCTGCGCGCGATCGCGACGGCCGACGCTCGCGCTCCCCGCGCCGCGCCACGCGCCCCTGCGCCCTGCGCACGCCGTACGCGGCAAGGCTCGGAACTGGTTTAAAATTAACCGGTTACTAACGGTTATTTAAAGGTTTAGTTGATTTTATCGTTCGGAGTGTAAACGTTAAAAGAGCGTTATTGAAAACCCTTATTAACCGGTTTATACCGCAGGGGTAGGGGAGGGGGTGGCCGCGGCTCTATATATGTATACGTACCACATGGCTGCGCATTGAAGATAGACGGCAAAAACCGTTCAAAACCGGTTTATTCAACGAAACCGATTTTACGAACTTTATTGCCTAAAACCGGTTAATTGTGGTTAAAGGTAGAACAAAACAGAAATGAAAAGTTCATCATGTACTTAGGCGTTAACCGGTTCGGATTTTTTACCGGTTTCCGAGCCCTGGTACGCGGTACCGCGGTACGCCGCCGCGCGGCGGGGGGCGGGTGGACCAGAAATCTACTTATCCCTCAGGATTTGTGAAAAATCGAAATTCACGCGGGCGAAGCCGCGGGCAAATGCTAGTATTGAATATAAATACCAGTTTCAATCGCCCGCGGGCTGTCAAGGTGGAAGGTGCGCTCGTCGCTTCAAAAATCCTGTCGCGATCTCTGCTCGTGTACAAACACAAAAACTCACTGGAGCGGTACCATTGGACAAAAGCACGTGACTAAATACCTACCATGACGAGAAGCTTCATACAAGAGCTCCGCTGTGAGGGGCTGCTACCTACGTAGTTCGCGCGAGATTATAATATTTTTCTATAAATTAGGATTTTTTTAACCTTTATTTAGTTAACTTCAGTAAATGATAAAATTAAAAAAATGTAAAATATACCAAATTCTTGCACTATATGTGTATGTGAAATTCCAAAATTTATTATTTTAGAAATTTTTTTTTTCCTGTCAACCCCATATTTTTTGAACTCTAACTTTCATTATATCTGTATAATTATTTAGTCAGTCGTCATCATTTCATCAATCATTTTTGAAAGCTTTTATCGCCGAAACTATGACTCATAGCCCCATGGTGTTGGTGTTAATTTTTTTTTTTGACGTGATAAAGTCTTATAAATCGATGAACGCCGGCACGCACGAAAAAGCATGACACTTGAGCCGGACGTGCAAGCGAGAGCGCGGAACAAGCGATAGAGAGGCACGATCTTCCTAAGTGTTTGGTTTCATCAATGTTTTCTCATTATGTTGTCACGTAAAATTATCTTCCGTAAACCGATTTTTCAGACAACCAATTTTTTTTTGTGATGTTTGTATGATCGCGTGATCAGATTTTTGAAAGCTTTTACTTCCAAAACCATGGTCTATAGGTCCCTTAATGTTACTCAACCTTCTTATTTTCGTGATGTCTATATTGCTCACGTGGTTAGATTTTTAAAGGCTTATATCTCCGAAACTATAGGGTGCAGCAAAATGTTGTTGGTACTCAAACTTCTTATTTTCGTGATGTCTTTATTGCTCACGTGGTCAGATTTTTAAAAAATTACATATCCGAAACTATAGGGTGCAGCCCCATGTTGTTGGTACTCAAACTTTTTATTTTCACGATGTCTATGTGCTCACGTAGTCAGATTTTTAAAAGCTTATATCTCCGAAACTATAGGGTGCAGCCCCATGTTGTTGGTACTCAAACTTCTTATTTTCACGATGTCTATGTGCTCACGTAGTCAGATTTTTAAAAGCTTATATCTCCGAAACTATAGGGTGCAGCCCCATGTTGTTGGTACTCAAACTTCTTATTTTCGCGATATCTATGTGCTCATGTGGTCAGATTTTTAAAACCTTACATATCCGAAACTATAGGGTGCAGCCCCATGTTGTTGGTACTCAAACTTCTTATTTTCGCGATATCTATGTGCTCACGTAGTCAGATTTTTAAAAGCTTATATCTCCAAAACTATAGGGTGCAGCCCTATGTTGTTGGTACTCAAACTTCTTATTTTCGCGATATCTATGTGCTCACGTGGTCAGATTTTTAAAAGCTTATATCTCCAAAACTATAGGGTGCAGCCCTATGTTGTTGGTACTCAAACTTCTTATTTTCGCGATATCTATGTGCTCACGTAGTCAGATTTTTAAAAGCTTATATCTCCGAAACTATAGGGTGCAGCCCCATGTTGTTGGTACTCAAACTTCTTATTTTCACGATGTCTATGTGCTCACGTAGTCAGATTTTTAAAAGCTTATATCTCCGAAACTATAGGGTGCAGCCCCATGTTGTTGGTACTCAAACTTCTTATTTTCGCGATATCTATGAGCTCATGTGGTCAGATTTTTAAAACCTTACATATCCGAAACTATAGGGTGCAGCCCCATGTTGTTGGTACTCAAACTTCTTATTTTCGCGATATCTATGTGCTCACGTAGTCAGATTTTTAAAAGCTTATATCTCCAAAACTATAGGGTGCAGCCCTATGTTGTTGGTACTCAAACTTCTTATTTTCGCGATATCTATGTGCTCACGTGGTCAGATTTTTAAAAGCTTATATCTCCAAAACTATAGGGTGCAGCCCCATGTTGTTGGTACTCAAACTTCTTATTTTCGCGATATCTATGTGCTCACGTAGTCAGATTTTTAAAAGCTTATATCTCCAAAACTATAGGGTGCAGCCCTATGTTGTTGGTACTCAAACTTCTTATTTTCGCGATATCTATGTGCTCACGTGGTCAGATTTTTAAAACCTTACATATCCGAAATTATAGGGTGCAGCCCCATGTTGTTGGTAATCAATCTATTTATTTTCGTGATGTCTGTATGATCGCGTGGTCAGTCGCTATCAACCATTATTTTTGAAAGCTTTTATCTCCAAAACTATGATCCACAACCCCATGTTGCTTGAAAGTACTTGATACTCAATCTTTAAATTCGTGGAATTATGACGCAGTGTCGAAGAAGCTTGTTTTGGCTGTCCTGCGGCACCCTCAAAAGGGGCCAGATCTCGGGGCCCATAGCGAAACCTAGCCGATACCGCAGGCAGACGAGCCGAGTCCCCTGGGGGCCCCGGCTCCTCAAATAAATAGAGACGGCTTGACGCGAACTGGCGGCGGTTTTAATTATAGGCTAGCACTAACCTTGAAGCAGCGGCGAAGTCCAGGCGAAGCCGATGGTTGGTTCTAATGGTATGTAGTGAGTGTTTGGAGGTAGGTGTCTTTTGTCAGTTGTGTGTGTGTGTGTGAGGTGTGGAACCACCAAGCAGCGCATTGCAGGGTCCTTGGCACGAGACACGAGGCACGCCTGGCATGAGGTCCGACGGGACGGTGTATTTCCTTCCAGAGTCCACACAAGGGGTCCACAACAAGTCCATTGTCCCCCCACACAACTAAAGACGCGTCAGTTGCGATAGCACAGTACTTTACAGAGTTAATCGTTTAACGCGACAAACATAGCCGCCATTTTGAGAGACCGTTCAATCGGGCGCGTTAAACACACAGGCAATTTCACCGCGCGGCGTTCGCGAGAATTTCCAGGGCGCGGGTCCAAATTAAGGGGGAATCAAAACGAGGCCAAGTAGCTTTCCCGACCCGCACAATTCTCTCCAAATAACAAGGGCGAACTCGAGAGAAGCCGCATCTAACAGTGCGGTTCGTATGACATCGCGGCGGCGACACGCAGACGACTCCTAGAGCGCCGGCCGCGTGGCCGGCGCGCGGGCGGGGGGCGGTTCACCACATCACGCGATATCGCGCGATTCCGCAATCATCCAATAAACAGCGCGAATGTCAAACCGGCCAAGAGCGCGCCAAGGATATATTATTACGTCAACCGGGCGCGAACAATCCCCCGTCCCGGACATAAGGGAATTAGGTCCGTTAACAATTAAAAACGGAAGACGTGTCAAGGTAGACACAGATAGATGCAAAACCGAATCTCCGACCTTCAAGTCATACAGGTTTAACAGGGCGTCCATGACGCTAATACAAGTGCAGCAAATTAACTTCATTATCCAGGCGGGATCCCCCATTTTGGGAGAATCCGGCTGTCAGCCCACTTAACGCGTTGCTGCAAGGATGCAACTCCAGAGGCCAACGGCGCCAAAACTCTGAGTGATCCGTTGCGACAATCAAATAAAGTCAAAGGGAGATATTCATCTCCTAGAGGAGGTACTAGGCAAGGCGTTAAAGGGCTGGCATCAAATACAGAATGCGATGGCGAACCTCGCAAAATCAAAAATGGTTTCGCCAATAACGCGGCGGAGATGCGTTTTTGCAGCATTAGAACGACCTACTTAAATCAAAACCCGCCCCAATGGGCACACGCTGGGTGGTCGAATTTACATATACTTATTACTAATTGTTCTTATATCTAAACAAATTCAACAATACAGACTTAGAACTAATGCCACAATCCGTCCGGACCAGGTCATGCAGCCTACAACAAAATTACAACTCACTAGCGCGGCAACAAGGCCTCAGTGCAGAGCGCACCTACAATTAATCATAAACAAAACACTTCAGTGGAGAGGCAATGAAAAATGCACGCGTAGGCTTCGGTCGACCGAGCAGTACAAGTTAGTGTTCATGATAGGGAACAGACGCGCGAACTCAGTCGCGGCTCCTGCAAAAGGTCGAGTCACGGTCCGGCGGCTAGTCTCCCATAATCGGCGGAAGAGGGGCGGCTTCCAATCGACAACATGAATGCATACAAATATAGCTCAAAGAAATGCGTGTCGGCCGGCCACAATTCCAAACTCACGATGCAAAAGGGCCGAGAGGGTAGTATGACCTAGTATTGGGTCAACAATAATTTTTATTCAACAAGGTACCCTCTTTGGGAGCAACAAGGTGGCGAGCCTCGTAGGGCTGGTGCTGAATTACTAGCACCGTCAAGGTTCGGATTTTCCGAATATTCAGACAAGGAGGATCCTGTTGATCCTCTCCTGAGAGGTCCTTCAAAATGAGTGGAGTTGAACAAGCAGTTACGAAATTCAGAACCTCCTAACTTCAGGATAACAATCAAGATTTGATACGTAATACAGTTCAATATCAAAATTTCAAAGTCAAAATCTCACAAATTCAGAGTTTCGTCCGAGGTGGAAGCTCCGGTGCAAATATCATGACATACACCCACTGATTGGGGCTAGTCCACCATCAATGCGGGTACGAACCATAAATCGGAACAAAAGATAAACCAAATATGGTCAGCAAAACACAAACAGTAATAGTAGTAACAGTAGGTTGCAGCATACTAACACCACCCGACAAAGTCAGATCCAACACGTCGGGACCCAACAACAATCACTCGGGTCCGGATCAAGCAAGTAGGGATCAGCGGGGGTTAGGCTCGACGTACAAGAACTGCTGTAGTTATCTATCTACACGTTCGGCAAAGAGCCCACAATATCGTCGAGCGCGTTCGCTTACTCAGAACGCGAAAGGAATTGTCAGCTGGATCAAACATCAATTTCAATTCTCCCTTAGGAGTCGGGTGCTCTAGGCATCAAATACAAGACTCCAAGGGGGCCCTAGGCTTCCCACCAACCAATACAAGACAGTACAGCTCTGTGAACCCGAATCCAGCTTAGAACGGACCATCCAACAAACGCCCTTCGGGTTGTACACCATATCAGAGATCGTCGGCGAAGAACCAGTATGGCACAATAATTATTGACGATCCAATTCTCAAGAGAGGTGGCTGTAGTGGAAGCTAGGGCGGCAGTTATCTAGTATAAACTGCCATCGTCAAAACAGGGGTCCTCGATGAACCTCTGGGTCAAACCTAAGACCGAAGGGAATCAATCACACTCGGGTACACCCAGGCGTTGCTCCCCGGTGGCAGCGCGGGTCCGGCTAAGCGAGCCGAACAAAACAAGACCCCACAATGCTACTGCCAACAAACAAACAGACCGAGGGAGGCAACCATCAAGTCGAGGACACAGAACCCGTGGGGGAGAGAAGGGCGGGACAGCCGCTGCGGCAAAGCCGCTACAAACCTTCATCAAACTAACAGAGGGGGGTCGTGACCCCCCCGCCCCTGGAGGGCCAAAATATGCCCCACGGGAGGGAATAGAACCCCTACAGACACCTGGAACCAAAATCCCAAAAAATGCGGCGAGGGGGGTTGAAACCCCCCCGCCCCTGGCGGGATACCTTTCAAATCCCTAGCAAATCCAGGTCAGAGGGTGGTTCACAAGCGATCAATCACGGTGCCATGAGAGTGGTAAGGACGAGCACCCCCGCCCGTGCGGGGGGTGCCCTCAAATAGTCCTGATGAACAGCACCAACAACACCACTCCTGTTAAGGCACGAAGTCAAAATCAAGAGGCGGTTGCCCTGAGATTGCGGGCAAACGCGCTGGGGCGGGCAGCCAGTCGTAGGCGCTGTCATAAGCTACAATGCCACCAGCTCACAATGGCCCATCGGGACCTCAATGATTTGTCCAATGGGTAGTGACGACAAGACGTCCAGAGAATAGCCAGGTTGGAGACGATAAACGTCCGTCAATAGTCCAACAAGGTAGGGACGATAAACGTCCAGACATACGACGATAATCAATTGCTTAGAGTATCTACAGGGGGTGGCCGCCAAAAACCCGCTGTAGGTTGACCGAACCCGACGGCATCCCGAGCGCGAACTGCTTTTAGCCTAAGTCCGGCGGGACGGTGTCTTTGTACTCGGTATGTTAAAACGCTATAACAATTTTTTAAATAGCACAAACAAACGCACAATGTTTTAACACAAACAGATACCGAGTAGCAATTACAAAGACAATACAAATTCAGTAAGTTAGTCCGTATTTACGGTCAACATCAAATATTTCAAAGTAATTTTCAGAATAATTATCAAACAAAAGATTATCAATAAAAATTAAATTCAATGTCAACACAACACACAAACAAACAATTATCACAGACTGATTCAAAAGAATTCTTACAAATTAATTACAAACAAACAATAAAAAAGGAATTCTCAGTCGTGTTGTGTACCACGATCCTAATTGGGTTCAAGGTTGGATCGTGTGTAGCCGCCTTAACAGATAGCAACTGGCGCAAACAAATTATGTAGGTCATGCACAAAAAAATTCTATTATTGGAACAATAGTTCCGCGCAACTTACCAGGCACTCGTTTGACCGAGTGAATAATTATTTGGTCCTACCCTCAAATTTACTCGTCGAAGTAATATTTACAGTTTATCAATGTAACATGAATATTACGAATACAATGGTTTTACCTACCTACAACAATACACAAAGACTTAAATCTACTTAATTAGACCTAATAGATCAACCTTATCACTGCCAAATTGCACCAAAATTGTGATAAGGTAGGTCGGTAGGTAGGTATATTACAGTTACAGTTTCGATTCTACGACTTCAATAAACCAACCTGGGCAACAAAATAACGTACTACGTAGCAAGTACCTACACACATTAAACAATTGAACAGTCAAGAATGCATCAAATTAAATAATTTGCGTACTATACGCGCATTCATAAGATTAGCGTAATACCCGATAGGTACCTACAGTTTCTCAACAATATTAAGTATTAATGATTAGCAATATTTCAACTAGTAATATGAGCCGTAGGTACCCATCTTCAACTACTTAGCATATTACGCCGTAGGCACCTAAACTTTAGCTACCAGGTGCGTAAGCCGCTCAAGTCCAGAAGCGTCAACCGCGCTCTTGCTACCAAAATGTTTTGGCTGTCCTGCGGCACCCTCAAAAGGGGCCAGATCTCGGGGCCCATAGCGAAACCTAGCCGATACCGCAGGCAGACGAGCCGAGTCCCCTGGGGGCCCCGGCTCCTCAAATAAATAGAGACGGCTTGACGCGAACTGGCGGCGGTTTTAATTATAGGCTAGCACTAACCTTGAAGCAGCGGCGAAGTCCAGGCGAAGCCGATGGTTGGTTCTAATGGTATGTAGTGAGTGTTTGGAGGTAGGTGTCTTTTGTCAGTTGTGTGTGTGTGTGTGAGGTGTGGAACCACCAAGCAGCGCATTGCAGGGTCCTTGGCACGAGACACGAGGCACGCCTGGCATGAGGTCCGACGGGACGGTGTATTTCCTTCCAGAGTCCACACAAGGGGTCCACAACAAGTCCATTGTCCCCCCACACAACTAAAGACGCGTCAGTTGCGATAGCACAGTACTTTACAGAGTTAATCGTTTAACGCGACAAACATAGCCGCCATTTTGAGAGACCGTTCAATCGGGCGCGTTAAACACACAGGCAATTTCACCGCGCGGCGTTCGCGAGAATTTCCAGGGCGCGGGTCCAAATTAAGGGGGAATCAAAACGAGGCCAAGTAGCTTTCCCGACCCGCACAATTCTCTCCAAATAACAAGGGCGAACTCGAGAGAAGCCGCATCTAACAGTGCGGTTCGTATGACATCGCGGCGGCGACACGCAGACGACTCCTAGAGCGCCGGCCGCGTGGCCGGCGCGCGGGCGGGGGGCGGTTCACCACATCACGCGATATCGCGCGATTCCGCAATCATCCAATAAACAGCGCGAATGTCAAACCGGCCAAGAGCGCGCCAAGGATATATTATTACGTCAACCGGGCGCGAACAAAGCTAGTACTCATAAAAGGCAAAGGCTACCTATAAAATTTTAAAAATAAATAAAGATCTGAATTTCATTTACTAAACCATACCTTAATGGCCTAAAAAAATACCTATTTACCTAATACCTAAACCCATAGAAAAAATAGAGTTTAAAATCGATGTTTTATGTATTAATGCGCGAAAAATAATTTATGTTAAATTAAAATACCTACACTGCCATCTCATCTCATTATCATCTGCCAAAAACCATAAGATATTACTACGACCTAATCAATACAAATAATTCACGCACATTTCAGTAAATTCACGTTGATCATTGATCATGAAAGTGTGGCAGACATTTCAGTTGCAAAAGCCGTGTCTATTATTTAGATTTTTTTTAAATCTAACGCCTACGCCTAAACCCATGATGATTAGAAATAAATAGGTTAATAATAATAATATTAACATTTTGTACACGGACGTGAGAGTAAGATACATAAAAAATAATATTAATAAGTCAGTGAAGTAGTAGTAGCTGTTATTTTATTACACGGTAGGTATATCAACAAACATCTCGATAATAAGATAGCTAAGTATGTCTAAGTGAAGAACTCGCTCGCACATCGCCTGCCGTGAATCGAGTGCGCGCACCCGTAGTACCGCTGCTGAATGTATCTATGTGTGCGTGCGCCGACGGTGGCTGTGTGTAGCGTTATATGCCTAGTTTTGACTACGCGCTCAAGGTATGCCGACCCTTAAAGAATCCAGGTCCTTGATTGTATCCATGCAAAAAATCAAGTCGATTCGAAGTTCTGCCGCGGCGCGATCGAAGGACAAATCGACAAACAAACGCAGTTTCGCATTTATAATATTAAGGAGGATAGAATGCGATCGGCTCCTGTTGAATTCTTTGAACCTTATAAGGAATGAAACTATTATTAATAGCAAAAAATGAAAATTTAGCATAAAAGTATGTACACAAACAAAGTGTCGAGGACGGTAAACGAAGCTACACAATAGAGTCGGGCATCACCTGCAGCACGAGGCCGCCGTACGCGCGGATGTAGCGCGCCAGCAGCGCGGCGCGGCGCGGCGCCAGGCGGCGCGACAGCGCGAACGTGCAGCGCGCCCACGGCTGTGTGTGTGTGTGTGTGTGCACAAACAATAGAGTCGGGCATCACCTGCAGCACGAGGCCGCCGTACGCGCGGATGTAGCGCGCCAGCAGCGCGGCGCGGCGCGGCGCCAGGCGGCGCGACAGCGCGAACGTGCAGCGCGCCCACGGCTGTGTGTGTGTGTGTGTGCACAAACAATAGAGTCGGGCATCACCTGCAGCACGAGGCCGCCGTACGCGCGGATGTAGCGCGCCAGCAGCGCGGCGCGGCGCGGCGCCAGGCGGCGCGACAGCGCGAACGTGCAGCGCGCCCACGGCTGTGTGTGTGTGTGTGTGCACAAACAATAGAGTCGGGCATCACCTGCAGCACGAGGCCGCCGTACGCGCGGATGTAGCGCGCCAGCAGCGCGGCGCGGCGCGGCGCCAGGCGGCGCGACAGCGCGAACGTGCAGCGCGCCCACGGCTGCGGCAGCTCCTGCGACAACGCACGCGCATCGTAACAAGCTCGTGTGGTCGTGCGGCGCGCGGCGTGCTCGTCCACTCTCGTCATCTCGCCCGTACCCGCGTGACGCGCGCGCTGTCGGGATGCTCGCCGCGCTCGTCCTCGTCCGTCGCGTCGGAGTCGGACAGGCTGAGGCGCGCGCGCACGCGCTCGTCGCGGACGAACGCCACGTCCGAGTCGCGCGACTCGTTCAGCGTTTCGTCCGCATCGGGTGCGGTCCCGCCGTCGGTTCTGCCGCGACTGTCCGAGTCGACGGTCGACCCGTCGGTCTGGTCACGACCGCCGACGGAGCGTTCGCGGCTGCCCGCGCCGGGGCTGCGGTCGCGGTCGCCGGCTCCGGCGCTCCGGTCGCGGGCGGGGCGCTCGGGGCTGGAGTCGCGTCGCAGTTTTTTGCCCTGTCGTTTGAGAACTTTTTCTATTTCGTCGTCAGTGTCGCCGTCTGCAAGCATATGTATTTTTAGACAATTACTGATCGTTGACAAATCGTTGACAAATTGATCGTTTCCAGTCAAGGAAGCGGCCTTTACAGGTAAATCCGATTCACTCTCTGAGAGACTCGCGCGTCGCGGTCGCGCTTCGGAGTGTTGGGGAACGTTACCGGAGAGGTGATCCTCGGGGTCGTCGAGGTCCGCGGGCGCGACGACGCGCTCGGCGGGCTCGGTGGCGAACCAGCGCCACGGCAGGCGCCGCCGCCGCCGCCGGCACTGCTCCAGCCACGCGCCGAGCACGGCCGCCGTGGCCGCGCCGCTCGCGCGCACCGCCCGCAGCTTCGGAGTGTTGGGGAACGTTACCGCAGAGGTGATCCTCGGGGTCGTCGAGGTCCGCGGGCGCGACGACGCGCTCGGCGGGCTCGGTGGCGAACCAGCGCCACGGCAGGCGCCGCCGCCGCCGCCGGCACTGCTCCAGCCACGCGCCGAGCACGGCCGCCGTGGCCGCGCCGCTCGCGCGCACCGCCCGCAGCTTGGGAGTGTTGGGGAACGTTACCGCAGAGGTGATCCTCGGGGTCGTCGAGGTCCGCGGGCGCGACGACGCGCTCGGCGGGCTCGGTGGCGAACCAGCGCCACGGCAGGCGCCGCCGCCGCCGCCGGCACTGCTCCAGCCACGCGCCGAGCACGGCCGCCGTGGCCGCGCCGCTCGCGCGCACCGCCCGCAGCTTGGGAGTGTTGGGGAACGTTACCGCAGAGGTGATCCTCGGGGTCGTCGAGGTCCGCGGGCGCGACGACGCGCTCGGCGGGCTCGGTGGCGAACCAGCGCCACGGCAGGCGCCGCCGCCGCCGCCGGCACTGCTCCAGCCACGCGCCGAGCACGGCCGCCGTGGCCGCGCCGCTCGCGC